>LS517015.1:383041-411380 GCA_900490845.1 Pristionchus japonicus
CACAATTGGACCCCTCCCCGTAAGAGAAGACAAGGACGCCCAGCCAAGAGATGGAGAGATGATTTCGTCAAAGCAGCCGGTCCTCAATTCATGCAAATCGCAAGACACGATCGAGCGCAATGGAGAACTCTCATGGCAACCCAGCTTCGTAACACCCACTGAATGAGCTGATAAAGTTGATTAAATGTAAAAATGTAAAAATGTAAATGTAAATGTATTGCGATCATGTGTGCCCTCTTGTTGCCTTCATTTTTCACTTCACAGCCTTGCATTCTTTTATTGTTTTACTATTCCTGAATTGATAAAGATGATAGTGAAATAAACGTACTTAAATGTAACCGGTTTATAACCGAGCAAGCTTATTTGTTGGAAATCGTGTGTCGTTGACGTTCTTACAATTTTTTGATAACTCGAAAGAGTTTAAATTACAGAGCTGAAAATGCTCGACGATTCCGGAATTGGTCTTACAACGACACCAATTACTGAGCAGATGGGACAGGTTGGTTTTTTTTTTGGAAATTATTTTTAAAAATCGTTAGTTTTGTTAGAAATCGTTCTAAAAAATGTTATCTTTGGCCGATAAAGATATTATTATTATCACCACTTCAGATGACTCACAATCGATCTTCTCCTTCAGTCGAAGATGGTCTAGATTCAGACGGAGAAATTCCCGACTTCGTAAGTTCCTTTTTTGTGCTAGTTTCAGGATCGGTAATTGCATTTGCAGATGTCGTTTCCGAATGAGATTCTCGAGCGAATTATTTCGCGTCTTGATTTTCGAACTGAACAAGCGATTGAATCAACTTAACCGCTCTGTCAATAATAGAATTAATATGATCATGGTGATTGTAAGTTCTTTCTGTTTGAATTGAAAATCAAACCGACATTGTCTACGGTTTTCAATGCTTGAAATCCCTAAGTTTATTTTTCATTATCCCAATAAACCAAATTCCTATTTTTGCAGATCAGTGATCGGCGTCTAAACCGCCAACCTTTTGTCTGTGGTTACTTTGGCCATCCACTGTTTTGTACCACTGATTACGATAAGGTGGAAATGGCGTTACGCGGTCTGGATTATGTTGAAAACATTTCGCTGAAAATCGAAGGCGATAATTCTGAGGTATAGATTCTCTAATATTTAATTTCGGAAATAAGTCATGATTCGTAAAATCAAGGCCATTCAGAGAGACACCAGATTCATCCTTGAACTTCTCGAATTCCATGCGGACTGTATCAAGATTTATGGTCTACAAGAGGTTTATTTTTCACCATTCAGTTTTGAATATTTTGTTCATTATGTCTTCATTTTCAATAACAATCTAATGATTGATAACGCTTTACAGGAGTTTTCCGGTCGGGATTTCTCGCTGCTGGATAGTTCGCGTATTTTCACTCTTGCTCAGAATGTCAAAGAAGTTGACATTACTTTCTGTTGTATTTCACTTACAGCTCAAGATTTCTCCTCAATTCGAAAGGTTCGTTCCGGTGTTCAGTTGTTCAAATGTAAGAATTTGTTTCAGCCAATGACCGATCGTACATGCAAGATGGAAAAATTCTCGGTTGGGACCACTAGAGAAATGTATGATGCGGCGTTGGATGATTTGTTCGGAGTCACCATCGTGGATATGGATAATATCAGAATGTTCCGGGCTGTTGATCCCTCGATCCAGGTTAGTTGATCAGTTGTGTGATGAATATGTTAAACTATTCCGATTGCAGCTTTACTCGAGTGCTCCGTGCAGTGAAGGCTTCACTCTTACTCATTGCGATGAGAGTAATCTCCATTCCCGTTTCTATAGGGACGTTAGTACGATTGGGCGTAAGATCAATTTCCAGTTATGTGATACCACACCCGACTCAGCTCATTTGATCTTTTTCGATCACCACTATATGAGACGTTAGTATCTGTTGTTCACTTGTTGCACTGTTGTTTCAGTTGAAAGCCATTCAATCTTTCTTTGATTCATTCGATGCTTTGTTGTTGTCGTTCCTTCGTTACTATTTTGATAAAGGTGTTGGCAAAGCGAAGTTTTATTTTAATTTACTCGGTCCTTCTCCAATCGAAGTTATCTATAAAAATTCGTTGTTGAGCTGCTACCCCCCCCCCCCCTCTGCCAAGTTGATCATGTTAATTTGCAGGCTGAAAATGTTTGACGATCCCGGGATTGATCTTACAACAAAACCAATTATTGAACAGATGTTGCAGGTTGATTTTCATTTATATTTTTGTGTTCAAAAAGTCACATTCGTATCTTGTAGAAAGTTCATTAATCAGACAATAACTATAATGATTTATTAGCTTCACTTCAGATGTCTAACAATCACGCTCGTCATGCATACAGAGAACTTCCAGATTTCGTAAGTTCTATTATTTAATTATGCAAAGTTCTTCATTTTTCAGATGTCGTTTCCGAATGAGATTCTCGAGAGAATCATTTTGAAACTCGATTTACGAACTCGTCACAGATTTCGACTGAATAAGAGACTGAATCAACTTCACCTCTCGCTCAAGATCAAGATTAAGGCTATCATGGGCATTGTTAGATATTTGTATTTCATAATCTGCCCGGAGCTTTCACATCTCAAACCCAGTCTGATTCTTTTTTGAGTGATATCAACGCGACCTTCCTTATAGCTCACTGAACAAAGGGATCGCCAGTCACCACCATTGATCAGCTTCTACTTCGGAAGGCCATTGATTTTCGTTACTGATTACGACAAAGTGGAAATGGGATTGCGTTGTCTCGATTACGTTGAGAAGATTTCGCTGAAAATGGACTGTGAACCAACAGAGGTAATTCTTTTTAATATTCATTCTCGTAATCTGTAGAAAATTATAACGACATTGAACGATAAGGTGACGAGCATAAGAAATGGGCATTTAAAAATTATAAAATGAATGCCCATAATTTCAGAAGGACGGTAGTATTATCGTTCAACTTTTGAAGATCAACGCGGACAGCATCAGACTATATTCTCTACACGAGGTTGCGTTTCTAGAACTTAGAATTGACTAAGCAAGCTTGCTGCAATGAAATTTCGAAATTTATATTTTTCAGGGTCTTTCTTCAATTATGTTTCCACTGCTGGATAATTCTCGCCTCTTGACTCTTGCTCAGAATGTCAGAGAAGTTGATATCAATCTCATTTGCACTTCGCTCACGGCTCAGGATTTGTTCTCTGTTCGAAAGGTTTGCTGGAAATGTTTAAGGAATTGATATGGCTTTCTTTTTGGAATAATCCGATAATGTTGTAGGCAATGCTTGATCGTAGTTGCAAGGTGGATAACTTGTCTGTTGGAGTGCCTAAAACCATTTATGAGGCAGTGTTGGAGGATTGGTTCGGAGTTACATTCGAAGATGTGCTTTTTCTAAGAGCCTTCCGGGCCCAGGATCACTCTATCAAGGTTGGTATCTTGTGATCAGTTAGTTAGATCAACTGCTGAAAATTTATATACTTAATTAAACATTAATTGCAGCTCTACTCTGTTGATCCCAGCCATTCTTCCTTCAGTCTGTACCATTACGAAGAGAATCTCCAGTCTCAATTCTACAAACCTTCTGAGAAATATGGGTATAAGATCAAGTTCATGATCACTGACGCCAAGCCTGATCCGATTCATTTGATCATTTTTGATCAGTTTTATTAGAACCCTTTCGTCAGCTTCCTTGCTTATTTGTTATGCCTCAAGTTAAAAATTAATGATTCGTTGTTGTTCGTTATTTACCCATGTTCGGTTCAATTTTTGTTGTTGTTGTTGTTGTTGTTTTTCAATTGATAAAGTGTTCAATGAAGTTGAATTGCTTGAATATCATCGGTTGATTACCGATTTATCGTATCTGTTCTACTTGCGAAATGCATCGCACTCTTTGCGTTTGTGTGATTGAGTCGCGATCCTTTGAGAAAGAGACTGCGTGAAAATGAGAGAGCGCTAGGCGGTTAGCGGTGATGCGCGTTGGGTCTCGCGTGCGGTTCTTTTTTTATTAACTGTTGCCTCATTAGTGATAATTTTTACCTAATTAATATTTTTGTAGATGTCTCGAAAACCAGATGACAATGTTGGTGATGGAAAGAAGGTAGTTGAACAGGTATGTTTAGGCAATCGATTTAACGCCTAACAATATCCCGCCGTTAAGATACCTCTCATGGAAATCGCGAATGAAATTATCGTGAAAGATCTTCCCGATTTCGTAAGTCCTTTTCTGGGCCGGTTTCGTTGTATTAATTTCGACGAATGCATCTTTTTCAGATGTTGTTGCCGGATGACATTCTCTTGATAATTATTTCGAAGCTGGATTATCGAACTCGTCTCAGATTTCGATTGAACAACAAACTGAAGCAACTTCATCTCTCACTCGTGAACATTATTCAGATAATAACTGGAATTGTGAGTTATTTTTTTCCTTAAAATTGAAATATCAAAAATTGCATTTGTCATAGCCTTCTAGTGAAATATTGGCTAAGGAGGAATGTTTATTCTTATTTGTTTATTTGCAGATCACTTCCCCCCCAGAGATATAACAATGTATTTCGCAAAACCATTGATTGTTACGAAAGATTACGACAAAGTGGACATGGGTTTGCGTTGCCTGGATTATGCTGATAAGATTTCGCTCAGAGTCGACAGCGAACCAGCTAAGGTGTTTTTTCTTGGCGAGCGCAAATTTTTTGTAAATCACGCCTTGAACGTACAATAAGGCCGATAATTTCAGCGATGCACCAAGAATGTTTATCAACTTCTCAAGCTCCGTGCGCGCAGTCTCAGGCTATTTTCCCACCACAAGGTTACTTTGATTTTTTTTAAATGTAAGGTGAATAGAACATTATTCTCGTTTACAATCACTGTGCAAATATTTCCAGAACCCTACTGTGATATTCCGGCTGTTGACTAACCATCGTCTTTCCGTTCTTGCCCAAAACGTCAGAGAGGTTGATATCCATCTCGTCTGTACGTTACTCACAGCTCAGGATCTCTTCTCTGTTCGAAAGGTTAGAGGAAGTTATTTGCAGAGCAATCTTTGCATATCGGGATTTTGCTATGAAAGGGCTGTATATTATTGCGAAATCTGTGAATGGAAGTCCCATAATCAATTGAGTTCCTTGCAGGCAATGATTGATCGAACTTGCAAGATGGAAAAATTGTCCATTGGAATTGGAAATGATACATTAGATGCAGTATTGAATGATTTGTTCGGAGTTACTGTTGCAAGAGAAAACGGCGGAAGAGTTTTTCGAGCTGAAGACCAATCGATCCAGGTTAGTCAGGTTCAGGTCAGGCCAGGTTGTTGATGGAGCTGAAATGCAGTAGATTTCAAGAAATTGCATGGGCTCACTTTCATAGGGGAACAATATGGTAGGATAATATTTCCCTTTTTCCAATATCTTTGTGGGTTACACCTGCCGCCAAAAAACCGGTCTGATAAGTATGAAAAAAAGTTATATTTAGACGATATAATCGGTAGACGCAACTATTTTAATTGCAGCTTTACTCGAGTGATCCTGGTAATCTCTCCTACAACCTTTACCGCTATGAAGATCTGCTCAGGACTCATCTGTACACATTCAATCTTGGATTTCCGCGTTGGAATAAGATTAAACTCCATTTCCAGTTCTGTGATACCAGACCCGATCCAACT
This sequence comes from Pristionchus japonicus, assembly GCA_900490845.1. Classification (NCBI taxonomy): domain Eukaryota; kingdom Metazoa; phylum Nematoda; class Chromadorea; order Rhabditida; family Neodiplogasteridae; genus Pristionchus; species Pristionchus japonicus. The sequence goes on from LS517015.1 coordinate 388,678, forward strand.
CATTTAATCTCGTTCGATCATCTCTATCTATAGATGAATTGATACGCTGTTATTTTCTTGTTGCGGCTCGAACTGATTCAGGATTTATTCGTTATTTTCGGTATATTGATGCTATTTTGATAAAGATATTTGCGAAATGAAATTATTCATTTTATGCAATCGGTTTTTCACCGAGTAATCTTACCTGATGAAAGTCATGTACAATTCGGAGAAATTGATAGAATTTGTATTCGAGAAATGTTCGGAAATCCCGGGATTGATCTTACAACAAAACCCATTATTGAGCAGATGCAACAGGTAGTTCGTTTACAGTTTCAATCTTTTCCAAACTTATTCTCTTTGCCTATTCTATCTTTATCTACCTTAATCTTTACCTAGGATACCTCCTATTTACAGATGACTGTCAATCGGCCTACTCCATTGGTCGCAAGTGTACTTGAAGTCGACAGAGAGCTTCCAGACTTCGTGAGCATATTTTATCCTAGTAAATAAACTGTTGAAATCTGCTTATCTCGGCCACAAATGTGCTCTTCAGATGTCATTTCCACCTGAAATTCTCGAGAAGATCTTCACTCCTCTCGATGTTGCCAGTCGTTTCAAGCTTCGATTGAACAAGAAATTGGATCGGATTCAGCTCTCACTCAAGAGCCATGTGACCGAGATCGAGGGAGAAGTATGCGGCATCTTTTCTATAGACACAATTCTCGTGAACTGTTGCAGGTCTGGTCTAACCGGTTCTCGATTGAATTGGAGCCATCGGTTCGCATCTCTTCCAATCGATCCTGTGATTTCGAGCAGATGGCACTGGCGTTCAGGCGCATGGCTCTCAATACGCATGTCGAAAAGATTGAGCTAACGATCGAGAACGAACCGACCCAGGTATCTATTCAAAAATCTGAGTTTAGTCTAAAAAAATTACTCAACAATATTCAGGATGAAAACCTTGTAATCGAGGAGATTCTCAAGTTCAGTGCGGATTTAATGTTCCTTGTGAACCCGGTTCGTGATATTCTTGAACACGTAAACACGATTGATCATAATAATAATCCCGATCCCGATCCGAATGCCTCGATTGATCATATGATAATTGATTAAGAGACCTGCTCGGTAAAATTCGAGGATTTTCACCTACCCTCCGGACACGTTCCTCCCGGAACGAGGCCAGTCAGTCCATACTATAGTGTTAGGAGGGTCTTGTGCTCACATTGCTCATAGTACCCCGTGTTCGGGGATTCCTCCCCTACAGCACGAGAAAAGTCTAAATATGTGTGAAATGTTCAAAAAATCATAAACTACAAACCTGTAGAGATAGACTCAAATGTTCACGTGCATCACATTAGAGGTACCCAGAGGCACCATATGAAGAGTTGCGATTGAATCCTGCTCGATTACGTAATATTTTTCTGATCTCAAATTTTCTATTTTTGATCAAAGTAGCGTGTTGCTGCAGAGACGGGCAAGGGTAGCCTAGGTGTACGTTGTAGCCCACTGGTAGAGGTATGTGAAAATCAACAAACTGGACTGTACCGGCTTTTCAAGTTCGAGATATCTCTGCGCAAAGGTATGGGACTGAGATTTTGATTTCGAATAAATTACAGTACGACTGTCTCTTTGAGAGGTTTGAGCAAAGTGCCACTCAAATAGTATTGTTACACCATAATGCGAATAATCAATATGATAGGAGTCGATTCCGCCGCCATGAATTTTTCGACCCATGACCCGGGGGTTCATGGTCTCGGAGTGGCTCACCACCATGAACCCTGGGTCATGGTCCAAAATCGAGGTGGAAAGTCATGATGGAGGAACTTCAAGTACTATGTGCCATTGCATAGTACACTGCCACACTATTACACAGTAACCCAAAAGGCTGTAATTCCTGCATCGCGAACTTTTTTTATTTAGAATTTTCATTAAAAAGTCATTTCACGTTTCCCTAAAGATCAGATCACGGTATTTCGGGGTACTGCGTAATAGTGTGGCAGTGTACTATGCAATGGCACATAGTACTTGAAGTTCCTCCATCATGACTTTCCACCTCGATTTTGGACCATGACCCCGGGTTCATGGTGGTGAGCCACTCCGAGACCATGAACCCCCGGGTCATGGGTCGAAAAATTCATGGCGGCGGAATCGACTCCTATCATATTGATTATTCGCATTATGGTGTAACAATGTTATTTGAGTGGCACTTTGCTCAAACCTCTCAAAGAGACAGTCGTACTGTAATTTATTCGAAATCAAAATCTCAGTCCCATACCTTTGCGCAGAGATATCTCGAACTTGAAAAGCCGGTACAGTCCAGTTTGTTGATTTTCACATACCTCTACCAGTGGGCTACAACGTGCATCTAGGTTACCCTTGCCCGTCTCTGCAGCAACACGCTACTTTGATCAAAAATAGAAAATTTGAGATCAGAAAAATATTACGTAATCGAGCAGGATTCAATCGCAACTCCTCATATGGTGCCTCTGGGTACCTCTAATGTGATGCACGTGAACATTTGAGTCTATCTCTACAGGTTTGTAGTTTATGATTTTTTGAACATTTCACACATATTTAGACTTTTCTCGTGCTGTAGGGGAGGAATCCCCGAACACCGGGTACTATGAGCAATGTGAGCACAAGACCCTCCTAACACTATAGTATGGACTGACTGGCCTCGTTCCGGGAGGAACGTGTCCGGGGGATTCTCGATTCTTACCGATCCAGTCTCTTAACAGGACTCCATGCTTTGTGCTTTCCCGCTGTTCGATGGCTCCCGTCTCCTTATTGTTGCTCAGAACGTCGAGGAGCTTATCATCGATGATATCCTCTGTACTTCTATCACTGCTCAGGACTTGTGCGATGTTCGAAAAGTGAGCAGTAATTAGAGTACGAAATACGGTCGTCTCTTTATTTCACACACTCTCTCTCGCCTCTGACCGGTGAGAGAGTGTTAATGGAGAGACGATTACCCGTATTTTATACTCTAGCAGTAATGCAAGGGCAATGAAACCGGAGTGGTAGCTTCCATAACTCCTTGCAACATGCTTCAGGCAATGATTGATCGTAGCTGCAAGATGGGTTGCCTAACAATAACCGTACCGAAGGGAGAACACGAGAAATTTTTGGAAGCTTGCTTTGGAGTAACTATCGAAGAAGTTTTCGACGCTAATGCTCAATGCCATATCAGAACCTTCAGAGCTGTGGATGAATCGGTTGAGGTTTGTTGCAAATATTATATATTTTTTATTACTCTGAACCCCTAAATGAAAAGTTAAAATTGCAGCTCTACTCTCATGTTCCCAATTATTCCGAACTCGATATTTTCCATATGGATGGAAATTTCTTTACGTCCATCAGTAGAGATTTTGAATGTGACGAAAAACATGATATTCTGTTTTGTATCGAATCTCCATCTTTCTCGTATCCGATCGAGTTGATCCATTTCAATTATAGTTATTATATTCACTAGCAATTTCCGGGCTACTAGCAATTTATCTAACTCAAGTTCATTTTTCAAGTACAAACATTCAGTCAATTCTGTTTTCGTTGTTTCATTGTTTCCAGATCGATAAAAATATGAAGATACCATGTCGTCGAATTTTATTGCAATCGGTCTATCGCCGACAATGATTACCTGATGTGCTTAGCGTGTTTTAATATTCGTGCATCGCTCTTGAATTGACTGGCGATACTCGATTGAAAAGATTTATGTATTTACAGGCAAGAAATGTTCGGGGATCCCGGAATTGATCTCACTACGAGACCAATTATTGAACAGATGCTGCAGGTTTCTTTCAAACTATTATTTTTTCGAATCCGGAGTTTTCCCAGATGACTATAAATCGACCTACTCCTTCAGTCGAAAATCCAGAAACTATCGAATTCCCAGATTTCGTAAGTTAGGTTCTAGTTCGCGTTTGTAATCTAAATGTTCTTCAGATGTCATTTCCAAATGAAATTCACGAGCGCTTTTTCTTCTATCTCGATGTTCCTACTCGTTTCAAAATGCGATTGAACAAGAGACTGGATAAGATTCAACTCTCAGTCAAGAACCATTTGTGGGGAATCGTCGGGATGGCATGTTTTTTTCTTAGTATTGTTTTTTTCTTGTTTTCCAATAGGCTTTCTCAATCGATACTCAATTCACAATCGTCGAAATAGTGCGAATTTCATTGAAAAATCACGCATGCTCCCAAACTACTTCAGCTTACAGAATATGACGATCGTTATATCATCTTATCTTATTTTCAGATCGCTTCAGACAGCTACGATTTGGATGTTTATTCTCTAACTTCTCCTAAGATTAATCTCTCCTCGAACCTTCCTTCTGACTTTGACAATGTGGCAATGGCTCTGCGTCGAATGTCATTGAACACAGAGATGCGACAGATTTCGGTGACTATTAACAACGAACCGACTGAGGTAAGGATTGATTTCCCATAATTTGAATAATTTTAAAATAAATATATCAGCGTGATGGTCGTGTAATCGACGAGCTTCTCAAGTTCAATGTGGTTTCTTTCAGCATTTGCTGTCCCTTTGTTGTAAGTTATATAACCTACAATTTTGATGATATTCAAAATTTTCTTTTTCTTCAGGATGACAGAACTGTGTATTACGAATTCCCGCAATTCGATCGCTCTCGTCTCTTCAATCTTGCTCAGAACGTCAGAAAAATCTCTTTTTCTCCCGTTTGCTCCTCTCTCACTGTTCACGACTTTTGCTCTATTCGAAAGGTGAGTAATTTGCATATTTCTTTGCACCTTCAACTGATCCGTATTGTTGAGATATCTCTATAGTTCAAACTCAATCAAGTCTGTTAGGATGAAAAACCTTGAGAATGAGAAACCCCCGTTGATCAACACTTCTTCACAGGCAATGCTCGATCGTAGCTGCAAGTTGGAGACATTAGTTGTTGATGTGCCAGAGGGAAGGATTGAGGAGATTCTGGACGCTTGCTTCGGGGTCACCATGGAAGAGAGTTCCGAAGGATTCCTTCGCTTTATCGCTCCTGCCGGAAACTTCGGTGTGCATCATTGCAGAAGGATTTATCGGGCTGTGGATGAATCGATCGAAGTGTGTTGCTTTCATCGTGATATTCGGTTGTGACATAGGCTTAGGCTGGGGGGAAAGGAGAAATTGAGATTTTTCTGACATTCTGAGATAGATTGAAGAGACAAGTGCGCTCGAATTGCGGGAATTCGAAATATACGGTCCTTGAGCAATCGGCTATCGCATTTCAGCTGTATTCGCGCATTCCAAGCTGCAAATTCTTCGGTATTCATCACTACGAAGGCGATTTCCAGTCGAATTTCTTTCGAATTGGAAATGTGTTTCGTGAAGCTGGTGACATCATGCATCGTGTAACGTTCGTTCGTGGTGAACAGAACCACTGCATCGTTCGTCCCAAGCACTTGATCGAGTTCAATCATGTCTATGAATACGACTTGAACTGATGATATTCAATCGTTTCCCAGTTGTTTAAACATGTTCAATACCATCTCTTAATAATCTATCAGATGAGTAATAGCTCAGTTTCCTAGCAGCACTTGATTCCATGTCTAAACCCCATTTTTTCATTCGAGTTATTGATAAAAAAATCATTGCTCCAGAGAATGTATTTCTCCTACTGGTCGTTTATCCGATTCTATTATCTGGCATCCGAGTACGTATTTTTAGATGAAATGTCGTTTTCACACTAAAGATGTTTCGAAATCTATGGTCTTATCTGCAGTCATTTTTTGAAAAGAAGCAGCAGGTTTTAATTCTCGATTTAGTAGTTTTAGTGGCAACGATAGTTATATTCAGGAAACACATTCAGAGGTGCCTTTCCCAGAATTTCCAAACGAGATTCTCGACAAAATCTTCTTGCATCTCGATGTTGCTAGTCGGCTTAAAATTCGTTTGAATAGAAGATTGGATCGTTATCAACTCTCGATCAAGAATAATGTCAATGTAATCAAGCTTAGAGTTCGTTTTCGTTTCATTGTCAGTCAATATTCTTAGTTCTAACCCCCCCCCCCACCTAATTCTAACAAACGATGTCGTTTTGCAACTCGAAGCGTTTCTGCCTACCATAATAGCTCTAATGAAATGTGTCCCTGCAGATCAGTTCGACCAACTATACCTTCGCAACAACGGCTCGTTTCCCTGAATCGGCTCACACGTCTGATAATTTCGAAACGCTTGCGATGGGACTTCGTCGCTTGTTACTTAACACTCACGTTGGTTATATCATGCTGACGATCGAGAACGAACCTACCGAGGTATGTATTAGGGTCAAAAGTTCGATATTTCGAAATCGACGAATGCGATCGATACGAAATTGAGGCGATATTCCACGTAGTTCGAATCTCAATTCGAAACACGACTCATTTACATGCCATGTACTCATATTCTATTACTTTTCCCAATGAGGCTCGGATTTTTAAATTATAGTTGTCGTTTATTAAAAGAACATTCATAGACAAATTTATTTAGCACGGCCGCCATGCCATCGATGAACTCCTCAATTTCAATGCGGAGAAGATTATCATTTGTAACACTTCCTATCCCTTGGTAAATTTTTGTTGTCCTATGAAAATAAATTCAGAAAAAACGCGAAGAATTATTACTTTCATGCTCAACGCGGCAGCTTCCGATATCTAGATGGTTCTCGCTTGTTCACTATCGCTCAACATATCAAAACTGTCGAGATCGGTGTTGTTTGCACCTCACTTACTGCTCAGGACATCAGCTCTGTTAGACAGGTGAGAGATAGGCGGAATGTCATCACTAGTTTATTACTTGTAGGCGATGCTCGACCGTAGCTGCAAGATGGAGAAGTTCCATGTCTTTGTGCCGAAGGGAATGATTGAAGCTGTGCTCAAATCTTGTTTTGGAGTTACCATCAAGAAGTCATCCGACCCATCTAGTTCCATTACGTTTCGGGCTGTGGATGAATCGAACGAGGTTTGTTATATTCGATATTTTGAGGTGTAGCTGCACCTCGGCGTAGTTCATTAGTGAATTTCAGCTGTACGTTAAACTGCCCTCCCGCGTTTCGCCCTCCTTCTATCTCAATCACTATGGAAGCAATGTCAAATCAGGATTCTCTAGAGATGCTACTTTTGACAGATATGCTCCATATTTTATCTCGTTTCAACTTTACGAGACGAAGCCTCTGCCGTCCCCGAACACAATATTGGTCACCTTCAATCACGCATATCAGGTGTACAATGAAATCTGATAACGTTGATAACTACAGCTGCTTCTCCATTGTTTTGAGACACCATTGTTGTTTATTTTCCACTGTTCTTGAACTGATAAAGAAGTCCAACTCAACCATTTCGAAGGCCTTTTCAAGTCGCATTTTTACGGATTCCGCCACAGAAGAGAAGACTTCGAGTTGAGCCTTGTAGCCTTTGGCTCAACCCTTTGAGTCTTTATGCCTTGTAACTCCTTCTTCACCGCGTTTCGGGAATTTTGCACTAACAACTTTCACAGCAAATTTGAGAGACAGTTTTGATCGGACGAGATTCTCGAGAAGGCGATTGAACTATTTTATCGGTGTCGGCTTCAATTAACTCGTCAGGAATGAGGCGAGTCATTGTTGGGCATTCAGGACAGCAGGCCGTGGTCGTCATACTTTAATCCAGCACGCGAAAACATAATTTTCCGCACTTCTTCGCTAATAAATTCAGTAATCGCTTCAGCAGTGAGATCGCCTGTAACAAAGAACTATTTTGACATGGGAAAAGGAATTGCTTCGAATGTACGTTCTCAATGTTCTCTCAGTGGTTTCATATATTAGTTCCTCTTCAATTCACGACATATGTAGCGAATAATAGGAATACAGAACGCAAGCGCTGTTGAAGCAGTAATTAATTCAATGAATCTGTTCTCAGGTAATATGACAAAAGAGAGTAATCGAGATTGAGAAAAAGGATTGTAAAACACTACCATTGTAATGAGCAGGTCTCTCCTTGTCATCACCGAAGAACATGATAGTTGGTAATTTGTTAACGTTGTAGAGATCTCCGATTGATAGGTGATCGCTCATATCGATTAATCCGACCTGAGAATTGACAGTTTGCATCGAAATACGATTAACGTGATCGCTCACGAACCTTGACAACCCCGTTGAGTGCGAAAGCAAGCATCTCTGGATCGACGGTTTTAGAGAGTTCGCACCTACGAGATAAAAGATAGATTACTGACCGAGTTAGTTCAATGCTTTGAGTAGTAGATTAAATAAAGAGTACAACACATTTATCTCGAGAATCTCTTTTTTGAGAAAACCAAGACATAGCTTACCCAGGAACTGAGAACATAACGATCCAAACTTTCTCGCTGTCAATGACCTGCGACTGAAAGTTAGAAGTCGTGAGTTCGACAACTCCCGATTGAGAGGAGTAAATAATCGTGGGCAAGGTAACTGGAAAATAAGATGCAAAATCAAACAGGAAGTACACTCAACATTGTTTAGAAAAGTAATTATAAAACTCACTGAAAACGAGAAGGATCCTCATATCGTGTTTGTTGGTGACGTTTGTCTAACACTCCTGATCACCGGTCGAATACACTAGACAAGACAGGCCAGTGTAAGTGTAGTTCCCTTCACCGCGTTGCGTATTCGCGTTCGACGCTGTTACTTTTGAACACACGCCAATACACTCTCTAACTCGAAGCGAAAAAAGTGAGGCAGTATAGAGACGCACTCCCTTGTGTAGCTTCTCTCAATCTTTTCGGACTCTCTTCAATTTTCATCATTTATCATTCCGTCTATCCCATGATGTTCTTTCCAGCGCTGATACCCAAGAATTATATAGTCACTAACATATCAGGTCCAACATCTTGACCATGAACGCTAATGGACCTGCCGTGATGCAACAAGTACCTGAACCGGTACGTAATTCATTACTACTAAATAAAGTAGAGCGGCCTCTGCTGGTTTCTCCGCGGTTGCGAAATCGTAAACAAGTTTCATCACGAGCGCGCCTTTCTCGCATGATTGTGAAATGAGTATTCTGCAAAAGACGGCCGAAGGCCGCGCCGTAGATGAGGCACAACCCGGCTAATTTAATTATGGCAGTTGTTCTCAAGGTGATGAGGCGCTTAGGAATTCGAGTATAGGAACAAGACGATGACACGCCGTTGTATCATCATTACAAGTTGAAACGTTCGAAACACCCACTCTTCTGGCCTAATCACCTCACACATGAAAAAGCTCGTCTTAGTCCAAATACCACCTGTTGCCCCTGCATTCCATTTCTGAAAGAGTTGATGAATGAAATATAAGCATACGTATAAGTAGAGTTCGTAATACGGGACGTCGTTCCCTTCATTTACCACACTCTCTCGTTTCTCTGACCGGTTAGAGAGTGTATGAAATGAAGAGACTCTTACCCGTATTTCGAACAGTAGGTATAAGTTTCCAGCAAGCGTTGCTCCGTTCTGCCGAGATCCACAGCGATACGACCAAGAAAAATCTCGAGAAAGGCATCGAACTGCGCGTCAATTATCTGGAACATCTCAAGTGAGGGATCAAGCGGAATTAGGTCGGATACGAACCGTCTTATGATGACAACCGACTGGATTTACATATTCCATAGTCTATTGCATAACAGTTGATCTCTCACCCTCACTAGTTGCTCATCCAGTAGGTTATCATCGGAATGTTCTCATCCGACATAGTGCCTAAGTGAGGGACCAATCAGATTCTTGGATATCTGGCCCAACCCGTCCGCCCCGCGTTGTAAAGGGGGTGAAGAGAGAATGCTAAGGAAATCTGGGCCAGATATCTGTTCCAAACAGATTATCAAATCAAACGGATACGCACTTCAATCAATGCTCGATATTTGCAGAAACGGTGGCGCCGAACGCTCTGATCAGGAGGTACAGTTGTTCTATTGTGAGATGGTGAGAGCACACTTGTCTAGTTCTCCGGAAGAGTGTGTAACCTCCAGCCCTGTGATTTGCCTATCAGGAATTAATGAAATTCAACCATTCTTCCGGGGACAAGTGCCAAAGAATTGAACCTATTTTACCCTCTATTGAACTGAGGGCGTACGATTTCGTTTTATTTAATTGAGGAACGTACGCTAGTAAGCACCACGAGCAAAACGATGAGAAAAAGGAAGACTGACATTCAAAAAAAATTAAAAAAATTATCTGTCATGTTAGAACAGTAGCTTTCAGAACCATGTGAGAAATCCGAAAACGGCTTGTTTCTGTATTCAGCTTGCACGATTTTATGAACGTTTAAAGGGGTTTCCTTGGGCGAGAGCAATTCTTTAAGAAACGAGCCGAGATGGGTGTCTTTGTTCAAGTGAAAAAATTGGAAATGGGCTGTGAGAAGATGTTCGATGAAATCGCCGAGAACGTGAAACAAAACAGATTTGGACCCGAGGATCAGGTGCGATAATTGCCATCAGTGTGACAGATATCACCATAAAATCTAGGAACTTGAACTAGATGACTTGATCGATGCACAAAAAGAAGTACTTCTCGCTGAGAGACGACAACGTTGATTTTCCGTCCTTTCCCGCTTTTAAGGAGTCAAGGAAGTACAATTACTGAACGCATTCCAGGAGCGTCTCTTCAACGTGACGCACGGTTTCGCCCAGGAGCTTCTCACTATGAAACGAAGGGCGAATGCACTTTTCAATGAAATCGTGGAGACAGAGAGGACGAGAAAGTAGAGTAGTACTCATGATCCCTTCAAGTTCTCAAGCATTCAATCATCTATTATCGTTCAATCACTCTTCGTTTCCTTCTCTCACCCAATCGCGTCTTTTAATCGATATGTTCTCAGTTACTACTAGTAGATGCGGTTCCATTGGAGACAAATCACACCTATCAACAATCACTCGTTGGCGTACGCTCTTAATTTCGCTATAGCATTCTGAACTTGTGAGGTAGCACTCGACATCTCCAACTGTTCTTCTCCATCGAGAGATGATGTGTAGATAATGTTACATTTCAATGTTCCAATCACTGAATAAACTATTTTTATCTATTTGAAGTTGCTCTTTTTTCGGCAGCTAATCGGTCACTTATTATGGTTTTTTTTATCCTGTCGCCTCATCAACTATTCAGCTATCCCCCGTGGGAAGGCTTCAATTGTTACCACCCGCATCGGTCTCGGTGATTTCTACCGTAGTGGCGTGGCCTTGTTCCCTGTCATCATCTTGCTCTGATTCATTCTTCCACTTGTCCTCTGTTCTCTTGTGCAATCATGGTTGACAAAAGAGGGAATAATGAAAAGGTAATCAACATTTCATTGGTTTCTAGAATAGGTTCGCAAGGAACGTGATATCGGTAAAAATGAATTTTAGACTGAGTTTCTGGATTTACCAAATGAGATAATCACTGAGATCCTCAAGTGTGTCGACCTTCCCACTCGTCTGAGAATGCGGTTGAACAAGAGATTGGATAAGATCCAATATACAATGAAGAATCGTATACAGTCAATAACTGGTTCGATACCTGGTGTATGTTCATACCTTTCGCATTTTTTCTCCTTTTGCACATCTGATAATCGTTTCAGGATGGATTTCTGAAAATAGAATTGTCACGTAATCGCAAATGTTCTCGTAAACTCTACGAATTCGATAATATTATTCTCATGGGACTTCGGCGCTTGTCGAAAAACACTCAAGTCGATTCCATCAATCTTACGGTTACTAAGGAACCATACTTCGAGGTATTTTTTTCTAAAATTAATGCTACTGATACTCGTTCAAGCGCAACACAAAAGACTAAACAACTCCAGATCGACCGAGAAATTATTGAAGAAGTTTTAAAATTCAAAGCGACCGAGATCAGACTCAATACTCCATACGTAGGGTTTAAAAAAACTGATATTGTTCTCTATATTCAATATTTGCATCTCATTTACCTTTTCAGAATCGGCATAGGAAACAAGATAGTTATTGGAGGTATCTTCGTTGCTATACGCCTGTTTTATTTGACATTAATCGCCTCCGAACAGTTGGCCAGTATGCAAAACAGATCAGGATTGAGCTAACATGGCAATGCTTTACTGCTGAGGAACTGTGCGCTGTTCGAAAGGTTCGTTATGATAGTTAGGTGTAGATGTTAGTGTTGTGGGTATCGTTATTACGGCGCCCCCCCCCCCCCTCAACCTCTCATTCCGCGGATTCGCGAGAAGAGAGAGGTGAAAGCGAACGGTCAAGGGATACGCAAATCGAGAGGGAAGAAGGGAGAGGGAATGGTAGGGATCATTTGCTACTTCCTCCTCTCTTCTCGTGAATAAGCGGAATGAGAGGAAGAGAGAGGACGCCGTTATACCGAAACCGAACACGCATCCCCAACTAGAGGCACACTTTCAGGGTATGCTTGATCGCTCGTACACATTCGAAGAGTTTACTGTAGAGGTACACGACGGAATAGGTGAAGACGTGCTGAACACTCTCTTCGGAATAACACTCGAAGAAGAGTTCCTTTTGCATTCCTTGTTTCGCCAGACATTCAGGGCTGAGGATCCCACGGTCAAGGTTCGTTGTGTTTGCAGATGGTAGGGTTGCAGGTTCGGAATCGGAATTTCCGAAAATTTCGGCACTTGTGGAGTTCCCCGGTGGAACAGATGTGTTTCACACATTCTTAGTATACAATTCCCGAACGCAGGCTTGATGATCGGAGATGGATGGTAGTTATTCCCTCCGATGACCTCGGATCGTCTTCTAGGGTTGTAGGTTCGGAATCGGAATTTCCGAGAAATCTCGGCATCTTTTTTTCTTCGGAAACTTCGACTCGATTTGCACATTAACCGCCTGCCGAGAGAGATATCGGAAATTCCGATTCCGAACCTGCAACCCTAGAATCAGAGGGATGTCTATCCATCTCCGACCGCCAATCCTGCGTTAGGGAATCGCACACTTAGAATGAGTGAAACACATCTGTTCCACCGGCCGAAATTGTTTTCATTACGGATCAGTCTTTCAGCTGTATTCGAAGAAAACCGATCGTAACTATCTCTTTCGCCATTACGAAGGGAATTTCGTCACGTCATTCACACGATCTCCCATACCGAGTGTAAGCTTTGAGCTAAACGAGGAGACGCCCGATCCGACAAGCTGCGGGTTTGAGCTTATCAAGTACGATCAAGCCTACCGTCGACAGTGATTTGTAGAATGTGAATTTACATTGTATTCATACATCGATAAAAATGCATGAGGTCTTCTCTAATTTTGGTAAAGGAACCGTCAACGAACTAGCGACACTGACTGAACTACTGACTTCTATTAACAATTGATACATATACGATACTATGAAAAGAGAGACGATATTATCAAATACGGTTGATCACTGGCACTATAGTCATTTTGAACACCGTTCAAAAGAAGTGCACAAGGAGCAAAAGGTTCTCTCTGGCCGGGAATTGAACCCGGGTCTCGCACGTGACAGGCGCGGATACTAACCACTATACTACCAGAGACGTGCTGTTCAAAGCTTGCTCGAAGCTTGAACAATCTCGTAATCAAAATGTATGGAAAATGGTGTGCTTCGGTACGGTAGGGTGTGCTGGATGTGTTGTGCGCTTTTGGAAAACGCGTCCTTGCACACCACCACCTGTTTGCGTGGCATATGATTCAAGTGCACGATAGAAAACTTTTCAGACCTTCGATCAGTGAGACACTCTAGTGATTGAGATGTTCGCCCGTTGTTGTTTCAATTAACTTGTGCATGCATTTCGCCCGTTTTATAGTGCACAATCTCGAAAGTGATTGATACGTAGAGAGATTTGTTTATTTTTTTCATTTACAAATCTGGTTCAACTTCTCGGCAATGGACGCCAACGAACCTGCCGTGATGCGACAAGCTCCTGACCCGGTACGTAATTCGGCACTTCTTGGATATCTGGCACAGCCATCGCTCACAGTGTATTCTATCCCTAACACTCTCATTTCCCCCTCTTCTGTCAACGCGAGCTGTTGTTCCTCTCTCCGGTCTGATGGGCGAAAGAGTGCGCAAAATGAGGATTTCAAAAAAATCCCACATTTTCGATCGGAGGCTGAACCACTGCCGAATACGTTCATCTGCGAACCAGTATCTGCCTGCTTGGAGTAGACTTTTCCAAGCGAAATTCCCATCCGATAGTTGCACTGACAGGAACTTAGTGATTCTCGGCGTTAGGACGATATTGGGAAATCTTAGTGTAGCACAGGAGAGATAGGGAGGGAGGAAGTGATATCGTTTGTATCTTCGTTACAATTTAAAACGTTCGAAACACCCCCTCTTCTGTTCCATTTACCTCACACGCTAAATTGTTACTCGAACTGCCATACAAACCTACAAAATAAACGCACTAGCCCAAATACCACCTGTTGCCTATACATTCCATTTCGGAAACAGTTGATGAATAAAATATAAGCATAAGTATAAGTAGAGTTCGAAATACGGAATGTCGTCTCTGACCGGTTAGAGAGTGTATGAAATGAAGAGACACTTGCTCGAATTTCGAACACTAAGTATAAGTTTGCAGGAATCTGCGCTCCGCTCTGCCGAGATTCACAGCGAAACGACCAAGAAACTCTTCGAGAAAGGAATCGACTTGCGCGTCAAGTATCTGGAGCATCTCAAGTGAGGGATCAAGCGGACTTAGGTCGGATAAGAACCCTCTTATGATAACCCACTGGATTTGCATATTCCATAGTCTATTGCATAACATTTGTTTTCTCGCCCTCATTAGGTGCTCATCCAGTAGGTTATCATCCGAATGTTCTCATCCGACCAGGGATCAAGCAGATTGAGCTTCCTGGACATCCGTTCGATTTGTAAAAGAGGTGCAAAGAGAATGCTAGGGAAAACCGGGCCAGGTATTTTAGAAGTTCCAAACCGATTATCTATTCAAAAACTTTGCCACTTCAACGTCATTTGAACGTCAATTGATGTTTGCAGGAATGGAGGCGCCGAACGCTCACTTCAGGAGGTATTTTGATGTCGTGATTTGGATTTTGGATTTTAACACATTTATCAAGAGTAGGCTCTTATGAGCACGGCAGGCCATTTCTGGCTTCTCGCTTGTCTCTAGAAAGTGGGCCCGATTGTTCGCATGAAGAGTTGTGTGTGTGAGAGAGATTCATGTTGTGGTACTTGTCTAGTTCAATATTTGATTGATTGAACTGAGGGGCGTACGCTAGAATTCACAATTCGATCATATTCAGAAAAAGGCCGAGATGGGCATCTTTTATCAAGTGAAAATGATGGACGAGGACTATGTCATGATACTCAATGACGTGAGACAGCATGTGCTACAGAAGAGATATGGCCCCGAAGATAAGGTGCGTTAAATGCCTTCACTGAGACAGGAATCACCATAAAATCAAGAAACTTGAAGTAGAAGTCTTGATCAATGCACTAAACGAAGTAGATTACGTTGCGAACGCAACGGTACTTGTGGATTTCACCGGAAGAATGTCTACCCACAATTCCACCTACACCCGCCCCTATTCATCCCTCGTTTCTTGAATTGAACATTTCGAAAGCGCGAAGTGCGAGTGTCTTCCCTAAATTATGCCTCCCCATCCGTCTCCTTCCCCTCCTCACTCGCTGGGGCAGTGCGGCGTGAAACACAACCTTCCTGAGAACTAAACAAGTGACATTGAGACGATTACGTTTTTGATTTCCTGTTCCTGCACACTCTTAAACGGAGAAAAAATTGAAAAAAAATACTGAAGCATTCCAGGAGCGCCTCTTCAACGTGAGCTACGGTTACGAAAGGTATATGGTCCCCATAAAGAAAAGGGGCAACGAACTCTTCAATGAAATCGTGGCGGCAGAAAAGGCGAGAAAGCCTCAAATTTAAACCTCAATGTACTAAAAACCATTCAATCACTCAATGATCGATTGTATCCATCGCTTTTGGCTATTGTGTTCACGCTATTCAATATTCCCCTTCCACCACGCACTAAACCATTCAATTCTCTATTGTAAGTCATCCGTCTATGTACTCCTTCACTCAACTTCTCCTATTGCACTTTCTAACCTATACATATGTTTACCACCGCTGTATCTACTGCCAGACACATTTTTATTGAAGCAAATCGATTGGCATCAAATATCACCTGTTGGTCACCAACACTGACTCGAAAAACGCTTAATTTCACAACAACATTATCTAAACAACTTGTGACACAACCCACGATTACTTGACCAATTGTTCTTCTCCGTCGAGAGATTGACCACTCGTGATGTTATATTTCAATGTTTCAGTGATTGAATAAACAAGTTTGCCTATTTCGAGTTGCTCTGGTTTCCTTAGTCACGTATTCTCTGTGGTCTCTCTTCGATTGCAACCAGCCGCTTCGGGATCTCATGTTGACAGTACGAACATAGTATATCCACGACTCTTTCTAGTACCGTAGTTGGCTTCGCTTGTCCTCAGCGACATAAATCTAAGAGTCACTCAACTCTAGTCTCTCACTTTATCTTTGAACATGTCCGAGTTCGAATCAACCATTCTCGCCGACGCAACAATGACAAGTCATGAGGTAAGGCTTGCCAAATTCGGTTTTCTCTCATTTGTATAGTAAAGGCTATGGTAAAGACCCGCAAATATCGTGCTGAAATGACACTTTTCATCACAATTCAGACGCAATTTCTGGATCTTCCGAACGAGATGCTCGCTGAAATCTTCAAGTATCTCGACATACCCAATCGTCTGAAAATGCGACTGAACAAGCGGCTGGATCAGCTACAGCTCAGCGTTAAAAACAAAGTTACAGGAGTCTATTGGAGCAACGTAAGATATTATTGAATTTTGAACAGCATAATTTACTAATTCTGGTTTCTCTACAGGGGAGAAATAGGGACTTACTCATAGTGCCTTACTGCGATCAGCCCACATATTTTACGAGCGGGCCCCAATCGGGCTCCAGGTCGTTTGACAATCCGATGTCCTATCGTTCGAACGATTTGGATAAAAATATGCATCTTCTAAAGCGCTTGGAGCAAAACACGAAGAGCTATCGTCTCAATATTAACGTTGAACACGATCCAACAGAGGTATTGCTGAGAGAAAAGAAAAACATTCAGCATTTTCATACACACAAAATATTATATGGAAATATTTCAGAATGACCGTACTTTCATTGATGAGGTTCTCAAGTTCGAGTCGAATGATATCGTACTTGCCTCTAGATGGGTAGGTATTACACATCGGTTTGTATAACGGTCGAAGCACTCGAAAAGTCAAAAATTACCATATTCTAGAGAGAACATTGGTACCAGATAGTACCGTACTCTCCTGCGCTACTCGATTTCGAACGCCTGCTCACGTTCACGCAAACTGTGAGGAAAATATCGATTGGTATCACGTGGCATCACTTGATCCCGCATGAAATTTGCACTATTCGAAAGGTTAGTAAATAACCAAAAGTCATAAATATTATAAAAAATATTCAGGGCATGGCCAATCGCCGCTATTCGTTCAAGGAATTCACTGTCATGGTACACGATGAAATGCACGATGCCGCGGTTGAAGCATGCCTCGGAATCACAATTGAGAATATAGTAATCCCGAACCGAATATCGCCCATCTTTCCCTCGGACCATGCCAGAATATTCAAGCCCACGGATGATTCGGTCAAGGTTTGTTGTCAGAACGGAACTTCTCCATTTTCCCGGAAGAACGGTTGAGATTCACTGATTCCCAATAAGATATTACAAAACACTCATCCGGGAAACTAGAGAAAAGCCGATTATCTATGAATGAGCTAGTCATTCTTTTCCAGTTATACGCCCAGAATCCTGACAGGTGCGTTTATCTGATTCACGTAGAAGGCTATTTCACTTCTAACTTCTGTCGAATTGGAATGCCGAGTATTAGATTCAAGCTGCATAGCACACTGTTCGAAATCGGAGAAAGTTATGAGCTGATCAAATACAACCATCTCTATCAGAAGATATGAGGCTGTCCCACTTATACACATCAATCTTCTGTTTTTATGCTATACTATTGACCTGATAAAAGTTGCATAAAAGTTGTTGTCGTGAAGAATCTGACAAAATCACGGTACGTTTAATTTGTTAGCGTCAAAACGGTAGATCACTGGAAGTGGAGACATCCTGAACACCGGGCAAAGAAGTGCACGAGGAGCAAAAGATTCTCTCTGTACGAGGCAGACCTCTTGAGTGTACTTTTCTTCACGGAACCACGCGTAGGTTTAATGATGCATTACTTATTCGCGCTCGGTGCTGTTACTTTTGAAAACACGCCAATGCACACTCAACCTGAAAGTGAGATAGCAATGACGGAACGGTCCCGTTCTCTCTGGTGTCGCTTCTTTAATTCTTTTTGACACTCTGTATTACTTAGACTCTCCAGAGGTCTCTTTCATTTCTATTACAAGTAGGATCGATAGAGTTACTACTGCAAAATCTAAAAATACGCACTCATTGGAGGTTTTTCCAACGATGGTTTCTACGTGATCGGCCAATTCTCTACTTCTGCGAATGTCCCTGTGATGCGAAAGGGCGGTCCGTTTTTCTTGAAAGATTAATCCTCCACTAGGAAAAAATATTCTATTAATATTTAAATAAAAATTGAAGAATAGCAACCTGCAATGCGCATTTTTCTGCAGTAGGCACGTTTTGAACCGCTCTGAGGTCAGTCGAAAATATTTTCAAACCTCAACCAATTTTTTCAGACAACACAATGAATGATAATTCTCGGCTAAAGAAGGTACTGGCGCTTCCCAAAAACTTCAAGCCCAAGTTCAATCGACAGAAACTCGCAGGAATACAAGCTCAGTCGGACGGAAACAATCCAAATGTAATGGGATCATTCTCAGTAGCTAAATTGTTTCTAGGACGACGCAGAAATTCGAATTCACTATCGCAAGATCAAATGCCATATTTGCGGGGAAGTTGCACAGTACAATCTCGTATCTCCTAAGGATCCTCTCGCAGCCAAAGAATTCTTCGACAATCTCATCAATGTGATTGGCGAAAGCGTATTCAAAATTTAACTTTAAAATTCGTTCAGCTGATTCCTTCACAGCAAAGGATCGTCGATCACATGTAACTTACCGCAATAGTTTGCAGGAAACACATGGACAGTACAAATGTATGACTTTCTGATTAGAAAACGAGGTTGATAGTGAGATAAACTTTTTACAAATTGTCAGACTCCCGAACCAAATGAACGCAAGTTGCGAAGACAAGAACAAAGACGAGAGAACAGAAAATACTACAACAAGTGAGATTTTGTTTTTGGTTGATACACAGAATCGGGAAAACTTTTGCTTTACTTCAAATTTGAAGAGGTGGTTCCGAAAAAGTGTTATTATCCTTGCGGTTGTTGAGCTTAAATAGCGTGAGATCGGAACCTTCCAGTTCCGAGATCGGAGCTTTCCAATATTGCTGACAAAGAGTTAGCGACATCGATTGGACTATTGACTTCTATAATACCTCTGGTACAAAAGTAGCAAAAACGGTCATTCACTGGCAGTAGAGTCATTCTGAAACCCAACAAAGGGTGTGCATGAGGAGAGAAAGATTCTCTCTGGCCGGGAATTGAACCCGGGTCTCGCACGTGACAGGCGCGGATACTAACCACTATACTACCAGAGACTTGTCCTTGAAGCATGCTGCTCAATAGTAATAGAAACGAAATATGGAACCTGAATCCTCAATGTAGATCCATAAGAAATAGGCAGGTAGAAATTTGAACCATACCTAGTTGATGTCAGAGAGTAAAGTATAGCCAATATCATAGAAATTAGGGTTGACGAAACCAAACAGAATTCAGAATACCGAAAAACAAATGGAATTATTCCCAGATTTCCGGCCAATTGAGTTGAAGAACAGCCTTTCGGAATCTTTCCCAGTAAATTCCTTTTTCGACTCGCTAGTGGAGAGAGAGAGAGCGTTATGTGATTTCACAGAGCTGTGTTTCAGGTAGAGAATGAATAGCATGGACATTTTAGGCTCCCGCTGCAAAGTTCAGATATTCCCGCTCATCTTTCTTATGACAACTGAGACATGGCCACTGCCCACAACTTACTCTTACTAAGCTTCAGATATGTTTCAGAGGGAAAAAAAACACTCTGAAGTCGGAAAAGATACTAATCCTTTCAAATTTTCGGATATGTTTCAGAGTGGCTAGAAATCATTAGGATCGACTCGGGTGGTTCCACTAGGCTCTCTCCTCTCAAATAACTGTACCGATGAGAGGATGAGGCGCGAGGGAAGACTAGGTTGGATTGCACCAAATGTAATGATAACGTTCCCCCCTCTCTAATGATAACCTTTCCCTTCGCATGCTCACTCTGCTATGCTGTAATTACTAACACACCTCTATCTTGCTTCCTATGCCTCCTTCTCACCACATTATATTGATTTCGCTCCAAGCATCATTTCTCTCTCTTTCGCTCTCGTGCCAAATTAGGTTTAGCAACGCAAATCTCTTATCTGCGCCGTCTCCTAACTTCCCTTGAGATTCTGTGATTAATTTCGTATCTTCCCTATCTAAACCGATGCTAACTCTAGCTTGAATACTTCATCGCAGCACGGTGAACCGCGCGACTGACGCATTGGACACGTACTTTAAGTCGCGCACGGTTCGGCACATTTCGCATCGTGCTCGCACGAAATAAGGAATATGCGTGCGTGAAATTATGATACGATGTTACCGTACTAGAAAGCAAAACCGTGCAAGAGTTCCCTATTATAACAGTTTGTCGTGTTCTATGTTTTCTCTGAGCGGCTTATCAGTAATGATTATGCTTCATGTCTTTGGCTAACCTCATCCGCAAATATTTGAGGCAGAATTATGCGAAAAATAGCGTAATTGCAAAACTTGCGAAAATGGTGTGCCTCGATACGGTAGGGTGTGCTGGGTGTGTAATGCGAATTCAGAAAACGCGCCCTTGCACACCACCGCCTGTCGTTTCCAGGGGAACGCGCCACACTGCTATCCTTCAAACGATGGCAGGCATGCGGTGCATCCGCATACCCGTCGAGGATTTTCCACCCCTTGTCAATCCGGACAAGCGCGATTCACCCGAGTATTACATCTTCGACCTCCGAAATCACGAACTTCAAGCCGCAGTCAATCGCGCACTGGTGAGTCGTTTTTATTATTATTCTCCTTAATTTGGGGCTTGGGGTAGTGTTATTGAGGTTAATTGAGTAATTTTGAGTCCGTTTGTAAGCAATACATGCCTTTTTGCCTTCAAATGCATCAAATTCACGTAGATTTTCTATTTCAGAGAAGAATGGGAAATCCCGAGCTTTCTCCTTAATTTGGGACTTGAGGTAGTGATATTGAGTTGCATTGAGTAGTTTTGAGTCCGTTTGCAAGTAGGACAAGCTTGTTTGCTCGCGATTACATCATAAATACGTAACTTTGTCATTTCAGAGAAGAATGGGGAACCCCGAGCTGATCGAACTCGCGTTTCCCAGTGACATTTGCAAGGACCCTGAGACGCTCGAGTGGTTCACTTCCAAGGAGGTATTTATATTTTTAAAGGTCTTTTTCATGATAATAAAATAATATATTTATTTAGTCCACTAGTGTCAGTTACACCACGATATACTTTGAGTCCATGCGCCCTATGTTTGTTCTTTGAGTCACATTTATGACTTTCAATTAAATTCTTAAGCTAGCAATAATCAAATTATAAATTTTTACCATTCAGAATCAAAGTTAAACGGTGTTCTAGTGCGTAAGTATGTCAGTCAGGCTAAGCCATACCGTGTTCGAGCCTCGGGATTCCTATTTCATCAATATCACTTCACTTCAGGTCGAAACGAGGACGAACCACACGCAATCGACAGAACGTGAACCCGGTAACGCTGAGCCAACTCCGGATTCGTCTAGAAGCACGCTTCATATCACTATTCCTGTCAAGGACTTCACCAATGGGCAGAATCCGAACCCGAAGTCGTCGCCAGAGTATGGCCTAATCAAAGTTCGGACCAACGGAATTCCGGATCAGCTGAACCCGATCTTGGTAGGTATAGTTCAGCTAGCCATAAGATAACGGGGAACCTTCGGCACTTGTGGAGTTCCCCGGAAGAACGGATATGTTTCACCCGTTCTATAAATTGTATTGCCTAGCGCAGGGTTACTGGTAGGGTGAATGGTAGGCAGAGACTCTTCCGGTAAACTCCACAAGTACCGAAACTGCCATCCAATCAAAATATCCCTTTCCTAGACTTCTCTTGGCAATCCTCCGCTGGTCGCGCTCTCCTCTCCTGCCGATATCGGTCGCAATGCTGATGTACTCGAGTGGTTCTCATCGGAGCAGGTACGCTTATCTACAGGGTGGGGCAAAAGTATTGTTACACTTTTTGGGTTCATCCCACTACTCCAAAAGCAGACCATTCAGTCCCCCATTTTAACCAGTCGTAGGCCAGACACTGATAGTATTGCACAGTTAAGTACGGAGTTTCCTTCTTCTTAGTTCGTGAGTTCTGAATTTTTGAAAGGATACCCTAGTAGGGTGGCTCCAAATATACTCGCATGACAATGTGTTATCAAAATATTCATACTTTGCAGGAGGCTGTTATAAATTGCCATAATATTTTTATCAGAAAGGGCATGCATCAAGCTATTCAGCCCAGAAGTACATTTTGTATTTAAGCTCAGTTCAATATCAGAACTATTTTACAAAGAATATTTTCTAAACGGCGCACGCATTTTTTTATTCGAATAAAGTGACCTCAATCGAATGCCGACTAAGGTAGATGGTTCCCCATATTTTTTC
>LS517015.1:418575-429098 GCA_900490845.1 Pristionchus japonicus
TGGAGACATTATCAGTAACTTTTCTTGCACTTTATAGTGACTAGATAGTCATTAGATAACGCGGCAAAGTAGTTCTGAAGAAGAGATTAGGCCCTCCGGACTGAATTGGCCTTTAAACATAGCAACTGGCCTGGCAATGGGCTCCCGCAAGACGCATGTGCCTTGAATACGGGGGATACAGTTACCTTTACCTTTGCGCAGGAAGTCGAAGATCCGCTACCACGTCCTGCACCACTGCCCAGGAGGGGGGGGGAAGGAAGGCGGGGGGGGGGGGAAAGGGGCACTTTTCACTTTTCATTCAAGCTCCGAGGGACGGGCAGGGGTTGTTGGAGGCAAAAAAATGAACACTTCTTACACAGGAAGTCGAAGATCCGCTACCACGTGCTGCACCACTGCCCGATGAAGGCGTACCAGTGCCACTTCTGCACGTACAACCACCACGAGCAGGGCAAGGTACGTGGGTGGGAATAAGCGGGACTAGAGTCTAGTTTGCCGGCTCTTCTTTTCTCACGCTCCCTCGTTAAATAACTTGGTAAAGGTTGACTAAGTGAAAGTTGAGCAAAACCTGACGGTGTTCAAGAAACATCCACTTGAGCAACTGTCCTTTTCAGATCAAGCGGCATCAGAAGAATGTACACAACAGAACGCAACCAGGAAATCAAGAGGTAAAGGGAGATTAGACCAGTGGTTGGAACATATCTTATAATGCTCTGTGAGGAACGACTGAGATATCATACATATGCAAAAGGTGCCCAAAGGTCTTAGAGCGAATTAACACTTTATGGATACGCTAATTTGCGGATACCTACAGCGTACCACGCTTGTATGCTCTCTATGACATTCATGGAAATTGTTATTACATATTTACGGAAAGTTGTTTTATCGTTCCGCGCGTAATAGTGTACGAATAACTCCCAATAGCTCTAATATTGAGTTTAAACGATCAAAATTGTGCTAAACGAACGTGAATAATCGAGTTTTGTTGTGAAAATTTCCAAAAACCAAAACACAAGGTTGGAAATGGCATAAAACGATGGTCTCCGCCAACAAACACGCGCGGCTTAGTTTTTTCGGCAGCGACTTATTCTCGTATCATTTTAATGATGTCTTATCAGGTGCACGTGTACGAGAACGAATTGATGAGTGCTGCGTATGACGTGTGGATGAAGAAGTGTTTCCCCAATTATGACACTGGAAAGCTCTCGGTTCGTACTTTATTACTCCCCCCCCGAGATTTAAAGAAGACATGAGTCATCTTTAGGAATCTCTCCCCCCTTTTGTCTCTTCCTAACAGCTTTACCGTTTCTGTTCCATTTGTAACCTAGTTTCGCTTCAATGATTTGAAGTTCATCTCCACACCAGAAATAATCATGAGATGGGTCCAAGATTTGAATCCGGTGTGACGGGGGACGTTGACGATGAAAGAAGACGATTAAAGGGAAGTAATTGAGCGATTTCAGATTGGACGCAGCATCAACTACCCGAATGCAAACGATGAGCGCTCCAAGTGCTATGCGTGCAAGAAACAAGTCTTCGTAAGTGCACTTTTTTAAAATTATTTGGAACATTCTCTAAGAAATGTGCCTTATGTTTGAACTTCGGGCTCTCCTTCAGCTTTTCGGACAATGGGGTGAACATTAATAGCGTTTCAGTTATTCCATAAATGGAATGGTTTCTGGATGGGTCGGCGGTTGGGAATGGGCGGCGGTTAGGGAGGGAGGGGATTAGGAAATGTCCGGAGATGTGCAGGAGTGCCGGACTTTGAATTACTTCTCATCAATCCGATTGCAGAAGGGTCTGTCAGCATATCACGTGGTCGATAAACACAAGGACCATAAGCTGTACAGCTGTGGATATGGCGCGTGTAAATACACAACAATTATCAAGGTTGGTTGTCTATCAGTAGAGTTTGACCTTTTCCGTAAAAATGACTCGCATTAGTTTGTTGTAGTTATTCCTTTCGAACAAACTAGTGTTCGAATCACACACGACGAACAGAGCGGTGGAGGGACAGCAGACTATGCTCTAGAGTTTGAAATGTAACGCTACCCTGGGCACCGGGGCACAGAGGGAGTTACCCTGGATAACGGAAATTCCCTTAACATAATACTTTTCTATTATCCTGGGTACCTATCATTCATAACTCCTACTCCTACCCAGCCAAGTACGAATAACCCGATTTATAAAATAAATTCTGAAGCCCCGAATTCAGCGCGCACTCGTGATCCACATGCAAGCCTGTCACAACGTCGACACCGATATGAACATTCTCGCAACGTCGATCGATTTCACCGACAGAACCAGCTTCACGATGTGTTCCTTCTTTCCGGACAGAGCAAGTTCGTTAGGCAAATCAATGTGTTCTCTTGTAAAATTAGAGGAGTGCGCAAAAGTCAGTTGAAGTAGAGGGATTCAAACCCACGACCTTCTACAATTGAGCTATACGGATTTTCGAGCCATGCATTCCCTTACGCCCTCATTGAATTACGTCATCTTCAGATCTTGGCGCCGCAGATTGCGAGCCGGAGTTGAAGCGAGTGGCGGAAGTCGTGAAACCGGGATTCGACAAGGTACGAGCATTGTCATTTCTCTAGTCCCTCGAAAGAAGGTTTGAGTTTCACGCGTTCCTAATAGGAGATTGACACGATTCTGGAGAACTAGAAAAATACCCGAGTTTTCATATTTGAATGCTTACTGATCGTTCATTCGGACTCATTGGTTCAGAATGCCCATGCAATAATCGATAGGACTAACAATATAGCCTTGCCTCTTGATTTGGAACCCTTGCTCGAGACTCGTGAAAAGCAAATTCAATTACAGCGCAAAGAGTTGCGTCCCCTACTCGCCCTCCAGGATGGACTCGAGCACATTCTGGACGTGAAAGCCGGAATCATCGTTTGCGAGGTACTGTTCACATTCCAATTCCCGGTGTTTTTTTAAAAAAATATTTGACTGGGGGTCTCTCTTTAAATATTAGCCTGAAAATAAATGTTTCCGTGATAGCCAAATAATTTGAAAGGCATGTTTAAAAAGTGGCTATTGAGATCTTCAAATGTAGCGAAATCATGAGGTTGAAATATAGTTAAATCATTCAATATCTATTCCAGCTATGCAAGAACAACAAACGCGAAGTGAAGCTAGATAACCTATACGACATGGTTCTGCATTGCAAGAGTCATCTCAAAGGAAAGAAACAGGTTTGTGTTTAAGAACCCCAGGAAAATGCCGAGACTTGTTTGATATGTGCTTCATAACAATTGGAAACTTTTCGGTACGAGGTTCCAGTTTTTAAACGTTCCACCACCAAATCATTCCAGTTCGTCTGTCCAGAGGAGGGCTGCGAATTCTCGTCCCACTACAAGATCAACGTTGACGTGCATCTCTTGGAGGCGCACGAAAGGAACGAGTTCGCGGCCGTGAATCGGTCAGTGTGCATGCTCATCAATTTGCTTCAAATACGGTTGATCGTCTTTCCATTCCACGACACTCTGATTCCAATTCCAGTAATGAGATGGTCTCTTAGTGTCCCTGTTCATGCCCAAGACCGATGTGTTTACTGTTTATTTTGTTTCCCGGGAGAGCGGATGAGTTTCACGAGTTTCACTTTCAGTTAGTTAAGGAGGCTCGAGAGGCGAGAGAGTGTATAAAACGGGGAGACGGCAGACTAGAGTCTAGTCCCGTATTTCTCGACTCTCTAACTTCAACAACTTCCAGTTGGCACGAACTCCTGCCCTCCATGAGCAACTCCTTCCGTGATTGCTACCCCGACCACGCCCACTTCTGGCCCACCTCGACCATTCGAGTGGACCCGCGAGCACTTCCTCCAATGAAGTTCGACCTCGATGGCCTCGCGAAGGCGCATGGCTTCAGCCGAGATGATGTGGTACCTGAAAGTGATGATGAAGAGCAAGAGTAGATTGAGCACAGCATAAATCCTCGTTTTTTTCGCAATCATTCGATTTCAAAATCTCTCTGTAGACTCGTTCTACTGTTGTGTCTAATTTTTTTGTTCATAACTAACATGTTCCCCCAGTCCCTTGAATCTGACGGTATTTAGATGACGAATAATATTCTTTCTTTCTTTAGTTTGTTTGTACAATCATTTTAACATTTTTCTTAGACTCGTCCTGTTTTGCTTCGTTTTTAGGTATTGTTTTTTCTCAGTATTCGTATGCTACTTTGTTGCATCATGAGCCCTTCTTGCATATGTTGTTTCTTTCATTTAGGGAATCATTGAAACTCATTTCATTTTCTTTATATTATCCAGGCGCCATAAGCACCGTTTCTCCAAGACCACGAGTATAAGAATCACGAGTTTCATTCGATTGTTGTTCTCTGAGAATTGATGAGTTTCCTTGCATAAATATTTTTGAGCATCCACTCTAGTGAGAATACAACTTTCAGTATGATTGAGCCTTCAAGTCAGAGAAAAAAACATATTGAAGTGCTTATCACAAAGACTTGAAAACACATATGGGGATGAAGCTGTGTAAGTGGTTGACGAATTTTTTGAAAATCGATAGATTCATAAAATGAAGCCGAATCAATCGAGCATGGTTCAATGGCACACAATGGCACTCAAATCGCCATCGAATTCGCTCCTTATAAAGGACCAAAGAAGCGGAAGAGCAGCAGCAGCCTCCTCGATGCTTCTTCTCCTGCTGCTGTTAGGACTCCATCACAGCCATGGCAGTAAAGGTAACAATCATCTTGCTTCTCTTCTACTCGCATCACGGCTAGGTGTGATCGAAGCATTGTTCGAGTGCGCTTTCAATCAGAACTTTTGATCTGTGGCTTTACCGATTGAAAAGCGCACTACTCATTGAAAAAGTACGTGAAAAAGAGGCAGTATCAAATATATCTAACTAACACTACCAGTCTGCGAAACCTGCCCTCCCCTTCTCACCGTCGAGTCGTGTATGGAATCGCGCACGTGCAATGTCTCGCTGTTGCAGGTAAGTAGAGTGCGAAAAATGTTCGCCGTCTTTTCTTTTCACACATTCTCTTGTCTTTCTTATCGATGAGAGAGGGTGAATTCAAGCCCAGTTCAGTCTTTATGCTTCAATTTTGCAGAGTGGAAAGGACACGGCCGATTGCAGTACTATGAGTTGCGGGAGTGGGAAGATATTAGTGAGTTGTCTGATATGTTCTGAGTGATTTGCCGGTCCGTGCCATAACCTTTGCTGTCTTGCAATAATCTAGTGAGTTGTGTGTTTGTGAATAGGTCACTATCAAATGCGAAACCAAGTAAGACAGATCAGAGCGATATTTGAGTTGTGGAATAACTTGAACCGAGATTTCGATGAATAGTTCAGAAACGGAAAGCTAAAGCTCGTATTCGAGGACACTTTCATCGTACATATCAAATTGTCATCAGTACTCTTTTCGAGAGCACTTTCTGCGATTTCTAACTCCAAATATTTTGCAGCTCGGTCGCGGCAGCACCTCCTTCTCCATTCAATTCCACGACAAGCTCTCCTGCAACTCTGATGGGCAATGGATATCGAATGGGCGAGTGCAATTCGGCTCCGTTGCTACTTGCGTCACGTCTGGAAGCCGTGAGTTGTTGAAATAAGTGGTATGAAGTGGTATGAACAATTTTCATGCAAAAAGAAGTGCTGCGAAGTTAATCAATAAAACGTTATAGCAATGTGCACGCCTCCGCTGCCCCTATCCAAACCGCCTCCCGTCCAGCTGGCAAGAGAGATCTACTACAGCCACCCAATCAGTGGTAGGGTTTGAAATATTTGGCTATGAACGCATTTTCAAAGTCACGACCATGAGAGATTCGCATCATTTTCAGGATTCGCATGTGACGACCCAGAAGCAGTTCTCATAACGGCAAGACCAACTGTCCATGTTTGCCCAACCTACAAAGTATCAACTTTAGGAATCCTCCGGCCCGATGACCTTCCCTGCTGGTGCTTGTCCAAGCGGAGTGCAGCGAGCCAATTGCGTTGTTCGATGTAAGAGAAGCTACCATTAATTGAAAATGAAATAGCAACTGTTTCAGTCCAATGCACCCTGACAGAGACCGATCTCGAGCCTGCGAATAAGGTGATTTCGGTTATATTTTGTTCTGCTGTAGACTACATTATCATTCAGGCCGCCAAAGTCGCCAGTCCCCACATCAACCACACTACCTCCACGGCGACCTGTGCTGAGGGTCGTTTGATGGTAAGATTTCTGATTCAGAATCATTGATCAGATCTATCATCAACAACACAGGTACAACACCAGGGAGAACTGCAGTCGGATAGTGCAAAGTGTAACGGAACGCATTGGATCGGAGCTACAGGAGCAGTGTTCGGGCAGGAGCTGAAAGCAGGATGTTACAACGGTAATATGGAAGATTGGAAAGTGTTCAACGAGTACTTTAGGCTGCCCTGATCTCAAGCGCAATGAGAACTGTGGCAAGGGCGAGATTTGCAAGTGAGCTATCTTTACAATCTTTCTTCCCCGCCTCAACCACGTTTCCTCCTACACATTCTCCCCTTCCAGAGAGACCATCCTCAATTCGGACGGTGACTCAGCATCCTACTCATGTCCTGCCGGCTTCGACTTGCTGGTGACGAATGAAGGGAAGGAGGAGGTTCTAATCTAGAAATTGAATTGCTGAGTCAAAAACATTTGCAGTCAGCATGGAAAATAACGTGCACTAATGGAGCCTGGAGGTCTGCTAATGGCAAGAAGATTGTGGGCTGCTCGAAAATTCGCTGCATGAAGAAACGTGAGCAATTTCTTTGAGCAATAATGGCGTTTTCACAATAACACAACACTACAGTATTGATATGTCTGAATAACAAACAAATCGCAGAATGCTCTTTCGAACGTGTGCCCATGACAGATATAAATCGCGAACAGTACTTCACATTCTTCCCTACGGTTAGTCTTTTTTTCGGCAGTAAAATTTAGGGAAATGATTGCGAGATGTAATCAATATATGAATAAAATGAAGACGAAACGCCTTTTTGCAGAGAAAACTGGTTCAAGAAACTCCAGGAGGCCCACTGGTGGAGACCGATGAATTCGGGTGTTTTCCGAACACATACTATGAGAAGTACACTAATTTTGAAAAAAAAGTTCCAACGGTTGGGCAAAATGATCATTTGAAGGTATCGCCAGCTCCATTCCCCACTCGCTTCCTTCGCTTATCAGATTGGAGCTAGCCTCGCTATGGTGCGCCGTTTTTGAAGCAACAACAAATACAAAAAAGGAAATTCACTGTCAACGTTCATTCATATTTAGAGAACCACACAGACGATCAAATGCATTACTAACGATGCCACTGGCGATTTCCACTTTGTCGATGAGCAAGGAGACGCTTTGAACACGACCCAAATCGAGTGCTTGTATGATAGTAAGTTTCCAATTTTGCAAACTTTAATTAGAAAAAGGCAATCGAATTTCTTCCAGAATGTTCATATGAGCACTGGTTCGTGCCAGAAACCGGCATCTGCGAATGTAAGGCATGACTTTATTTATTATTAATCCAAATATATTCATTTAAATATTTGAAATAATTTGTACAGTTGGAGAGGGCTTTTGCGGCATGGGCTTTGCCGCAAATCGAAGCATCCAAATTGGTTTCTACCCGGGCGATCAACGGACTAACTTCAGCTCTATCGTGAGTCTTTTCTTGTTGAAAAAAGTAAATGATCAAAGCACGACACTGCAATGTGCCTCGGCCACCTAATGTTATTCAATATTTTTATATCTTTTCTACTCTTTTTTCAAAATCTTTCTACAGTACTCTACCTTTGCTCTCGAATCTCGCTGCACGGCCACTATTCGTCTGAAGAACGGGAATGTACGCTCTTCCACTGGTATAAAAAACCGGAAAACCTTTCCAGACCCGGTCAAACATGAAGATGGAAACGCACTATGTGCACGTGCCAAACAAGAAAGACGTAAGTTTTCGTGTTCAAATAATGATTACAAACTGGTCAATATTTCAGCGCACGTTCTGCGAAGAAGATCCGATCAGGACTGTTGTGTGCTCGTGCGAAACCGAGGTCTGTTCCTAATATGTGGCGTATGGCTAAGATGATTTCATCATTTCAAGAATGTCCCGCAAGGATCATCTGCGACGCCTCAACCCTTCCTAGTATCACACGAGAGCAGATTCGTAAGTTTCCTTTGAAACAAGGTTTTTGCTAAAAGAAGGCGTCGGTATTCGTCTGTCAAAAAGTGCAACAGGGCAGGATTAGAGATGGAGAAGATCGTCATGCCTTTTAGGGCGATAGCAACCCGAGCGATGTGAACTTCATTCCCAGCCCACTGAGCGCTACAAATCCACTTTTCGACCGGCAGTCCTTCTCGATTGTCGGATTCAGCACCAATGGAAGGTTGAACTCAGCATATCTCAATTCAATCCTAGCTCTTTCTTTTTCAGTGTCAAAGTGGCATTTCGAACGGGAAATTATGAGCTGATCGCTGTCCAACTGAAATTCGCCAGAGACGGCGATTATACGGGAACTCTGACTGTTACAAAACTTGGGGTGAGTGTGAATGCAAGAAACGATTTTTCGCGTGTCTAGTAGAGTGTCGAAAACAATTATTTACCAACTATCAACTACGATTAGTCGATAACTGAGCAAGAACATCTGACTGTCGACTGTTGAAAACAAGGAAATCGATAATCGATTCTTATCACGCTCGTGTCAGGTTGTTAACGAGCAAAGGAAGATCACGGACGAGCCTGGCACGTTTTCTCTTCGCATAATGCAAGCAAATTTTCGAATTTTCAAATGAGTTTCGAATATTGCAGCAACAATCCAACAGTCAGAGCCGGTTTTGACATAAGATTGAATGGTCGATTCGTTTTTCGCTCCACTCTCGGCGAATCGATAGTTAGTCTCAACGCCGTTCAGGTATGTTTTCTGATCTTTACTAAATTATGGAATTTGTCCTTCAGATTACGAAATCGGACTTGGAAATTCAATCTCAGCGCTGGTTCAGTGAGTTTCGCACTAATTTTCACTCTTCATGTTCAATAAACCCCAATTTTGCAGTTCACAAGAAATGCAAACCGTTTCATGAATTCAGCGAGCGCACGGGAGACTGTGAATGTTAGTTATACTTCGTTTATTTCGGTTGAAACACATAACCATTCAGTCACCGGTGACCCCAAATACTGTGCGATTCTCTACAATGGAACTGTGAATACTTTCCACGAGGCGGGAACTACCGTTGTCGATCCTTTGTTCGCGTATGATGTGGGTTTATAGCTTTTAATCGAGGATATTTCGCACTTTACAGACCACAAACATCGTCGTTCGCAAAGGCTGCACGTGCACGGGTCTTACTTCGCAAGTAAGTTTTCTATAATCCTCTTGTTTATTTGTCCTGTTTTCTGTCCTGTTTACCCGTTGTTGTTCACTCAAATGTAGAACTAAAAGGCAGCGTATTCCAGGAGTTCAAACCCATCGTTGTAGAAGATGGGTTTACAGCCGGTGGATGGTACCCCTCTTACATGATACCGAACGTGAATGTAAGTTTGTGAGGCGGAATGTTCATCACCATTTCGTGAACGAATCATCAATCAAAATACCTCAAAATTGAGCATGAAGCATATAAATTACAGACTGGAACTGCCTGCTTCAAGAATGAAAGCTTGTATGGTACCGTGTGCGAGGCTACACCCTCGGCGCACTACTCGGTACGACATTTATATCTAGCATCTCAGTTTTTTTTTCAGATTTGCAATATAATGAACAACAACTTGAAGTGGCGTTTTCAGGGCAAATTCATCGGCGAGGGCCCTCATCAAATTCAATTTGTGCCTTTCAAACTGCACTCGAGCATCGAAATATCCGGCTCGTGGACGGGTTGTGACAGCACTCAGTGGGAAACCCCGAAATGGTGACTATGATTTCAGTATTACTTTTGAACTCTCTTGTTAATTTGGACGCAGAACGCAAGTGCCTTGAGTACGGGGATATCTTTACCTTTATCTTTATTAACTTGAAAGCACTTTGTAGGTATTTTTTCACTGGATTGTTGAGCGCGTCGAACAAATTTGCATCCTGTTAAGAGACCGGATCGGTAAGAATCGAGTATCCCCCGGACACGTTCCTCCCGGAACGGGGCCAGCCTACCCATACTCTAGCGTTAGGAGTGTCTTGTGCTCACATCGCTCATAGTACCCCTTATTTGGGGTTTCCACCTCTACGGCGCTAGAAAATTCGAATTATGTGTGAAATGTTCGAAAAATCATAATCTACAAAGTTGAACAGACAGACTCAAATGTTCACGTGCATCACGATAGAGGTCCCCGGTGCCACCTAGAGAGCAGTTCAGATTGAATGCTGACTGATTCCGAAATTTTTTTCTGAACTCAAATTTTCATTTTTCGAACAAAGTAGGCTGTTTTTAGAACGGGATCCCAAGACAACCTAGGTGCACGTTGTAGCCCACTGGCTGAGGTATCTGAAAATCACAATACTGGACTATGTCGTTATTACCCGTAACAGATTTCTTAGGATGAAGGTGCCTGACCCATTTTCAGACGGCCAATTTCG
>LS517015.1:443532-453667 GCA_900490845.1 Pristionchus japonicus
TCCGCGCGACGTGCACGGCCACGAATGAAATTATTCCCCCTCCCCTCCCCTCTCCCTCTTCCTAATTGAATCACTCTCCCTCTCTCCTTTATTGCTTTTCGCTAATAGGATCAAACCCCCGAGATTCGGACCACAAGAAATTGGAAACTCCCTATAGTATAGGGCGACTAGCTTCCTGCGGAAGCTGCGCCCTCCGGGGGCGCCTGCCGCGGGCTGGGCCTCGCTACGCTCGACCCCATCGCGCTCCGCCGCGGCTTGCCCCCTGCGGGGGCGCGCCGACCGCTCCGCGCGACGTGCACGGCCACGAATGAAATGATTCTCTCCTCTCCCTCTCCCTAATTGGATCACCTCTCCCTCTCTCTCCTTTATTGCTTTTCACTAATAGGATCAAACCCCCGAGATTCGGACCACAAGAAATTGGAAACTCCCTATAGTATAGGGCGATTTTTGCTCATCCAAAGTTGAACAAACATAGCGCGCTTCAGGTCATTTGTGAAGATTACCAGTACCTACTAGAAACGCTTCAGATCGTCCAAATTGGTTGAGAATTCGCTTTGCCGCTCCCCTGCGCAGGTTTCGCTTGATTCCCTATCCCTCGAAAGTGGGCGGAGCTTGGGGTCTCTAAGTGAAGGTGTGCATTTCTCACATGTAGCTTCTTCGGTTGAATCCCTGACGTGTTTGCATGAGCCACTCTCTATCTGAAGAAGCAACCTGTGATTATAAATCAGTTTTAGAATTCTTGCCTGATCTTTCCTTTCAGCTTGGGATTTGAGGAAGACCTGAAATATTATCCTTACACGCTTTCACAATGTAGAAATTAGTAGGGTTTTCTTCTCGGAATTTGATTGAGTTAAGAATACTATTTTTTCGACAGAGCAGACAAATGAGCAGTCTCTTTTTATCATTTATTGGAATTCCGGAATTCGATTCCATCAACGGAACCCTAGAAATGACTCACCCGAAGTTCCCCTGCATTCGCTTTCATCTTAGTGTCTAGATCAATCACAAACTCGCGTAGCGTTGTCTCCATCGTGTGTAGGAATGCCTTACTCTGGAAAGGTAATACTACTAACACTTATCAATCATATTTTATGCTTCGAGTTCTACCCTTTTCAGAGTATCTTCCATATCTGTCAGCATCGTTGAAGCTTTGAATGAAGCTTCATCGTTGAATAAACCTTGGAGTAATTGACTTTACTCTGATTTAGTGGTTCTAGCAAAGCTTGCTGGTCCCAAATCACTTATCTGATCCTAATTAAAACGGCTCCAGGCAATCTCATACATTTTTTAAAAATATAACGGACACTTACATTTGTTCGACTGAACAATATTGATTGGAAGAAGGAGTAGTAGAAACAAGCGCATCGTCATGAATGAAATGCATTGACAAACTTTCCGTTTTATACATCCCTACGTACAAAGCGTGTGAAAATTTTATACATTCGAGATGATACATTGACTCATGCAAAATAGAAAAATTTTTCGATTCGAAAAGATTACTGATCCTTAAAGATTACTGATGATTTATTCAAACATATTTATCAAGTAAAGATCATTGTTAGTTGTTTAGTGCTACTTCTTGCGACGTTCCATAGCGAATAGACGAACCTGAGCAATTTGTCGATTGAATATCAAAATCAATAATCAAAACACAACAAATCAAGAGACAAAAACAGACATAAACAGTACCTCTCCAGTGACCTTAACAAAGTCGTAGTCGACTAGATCAATATTTTGTGATTGACTCGCAACATAGTCCAACTCGCCATTGATGAACACCTAGATGATTTTCAATGATACTGGCAACCTCGTGTATTTCACTTTTTACCATCAATTCATATAAGAACTGACTTCTAAAACTTGCTGCTTGATAATAATAACGAGTTCAAACTCTTCATCTATCTTGAGTTCAGCGGTTTTGGAATTGCAAGGGTTCAGATTGCGCATAGAGTAGATCTGAAAAGTATCATCACGGAATAGCAAAACAACAACAACAACAACACCGCCACCATCAAAAACAACGACAACAACATCGTAGAGAAACCAACCGTTGTTTCTTGAAAAGAGATGGTGAATAGATCTTTGCCAATGACCACATCGAAATGCCCGGTGCCCGTAGGAATACCATTGATATAGACGTAATCACCTGAAAGCCGATTTCGGTGTGGCGTCCAATAGGTAATGGTAATCATTTATCGATTGACTTTAAATGAACATACCGAAGTGAAACTGGCTTCCGAGTGACAGAGAGTGAGGAGCAGCCACCTGTTCCTGTCTTCTCCAATCGTCGAGTATCGCGTTTCTCGAGCACTGAATGTCTGTCTAGTTTAGAGGGCATTGTAGGTGGTTTTTGAACCGTGAGTAACTTAAGTTATGTTTCTCTTTGATTGACTTCTTCTCGTTCTTTCAAAAAAGCGGCTCACCGTCAAGAAACGAATCGCTCCTAAAGAGAGAATTTTCTTGTTCTCATAGACTTGCAATAACTTTCCTCCTATCCGAATCTCATAGCTATCGTCTTTTATGACTCTGCAAGGTAACCTTATTTTTGCCTAAAACTACTGATGTCGTAGCAACTCACGTTACACGCAACGTGAAATAGTCTCCCTTCTTGAAGGGTATTGGCATGGTTCTCTGATTGTAAAAATGGGCGTTCTGCATTTGACGAATGGTTATTCAAATCGTAGAAGTAGATAAATCTCTCATTCATATTTTCGTCTCATTCCGTATCATTGAAAAATCGCAAGATCGAACTTTCAGTTTTTTTCTTCCATTTTTTAATGTGTAAAGCGATTCCGACACTCACCGTTTTCTGATCAAATCTGACCGATCCCAAAGTGATCGCCGATTGATTGCCAAAGTCGAGTTGCAGATTGTGAGTTTCACGCTTGGAAGTCTGCGCATATTTTTGTAGAACAGAAAACTACAAACAAAAAAAAACGCACATTTCCGATGTAATCCTCTGCATTGCTCTCGACACTATCCAGATTCACTATGAAATTGCTGAAAATAGGCCAATATCGTGTTTATTTAATTTACCTCTATTTATAAAAATTTTTCATAAAACACACCAGATCGGTGCATTCCACTTCGCAGAGTCGCATCCCGACCACTGGCCTCGAATTTCAACACTTGAATTCACTTCCATCGGCCTGAGCTCAACCTTGTAGGGTCCCTCGCGTCTGAACTTGCTCTGAAAACGTATTTGTCGAAACGTGAAAGAAAAATATAGCACATCACTATCTCTCTTCCACTGACACATCATTTTCATTACATTGTCCGGGAAAGTGCAGGAATACCGCATATGCAAGAACTGAAAGAACTCGCCGATCCTCTGTCGGTTGGACAAGCTGGATTGAACTTCCTGTCCTCATCTGTTGGCCCTCTCAGCCCGCACTGGGCGGTTCCGGGCGAAATTGTTGTTGCCGTAGGCTTAGTTGTTGTTGTTGTTGTTGTTGTTGATTTTGCTGGAGTTGTTGCTATTGTTGTTTCCGTATTCTTTGCTGTTGTGGTTATTGCTGTTGTGGTCGTTTTTTCAGCTGTTGGTGTTATTGTTGTTGCCAAAGTCGTGTTCATTTGTTTGGAAGTTGTAGTCGTTTGTGAAGTGATTGTAGACGAGTTAGCAGATTCGGCTGAAAGTTTTGAGCTGTGATTGATACTTTTTTTTCCAAAATTCTCACTTTCTGGTGTCCCTGTAGACCATTCAACATTCGATGTAGTATAATCGGTACGATTTTCCCATGAGTCAGTTGTTTCCACGAAGGGTTTGGTGGTAACGTTTTTGATATTTTCTTGCGTGGTCTGTTTATCTGTGTGATCGTCCGTGCATGCTTCCTGAATTGGAAAGTTTTTGGAACAGACATTCAAAACACTCACCTGATTTGCCGAATGATGATGTTTCAGAACGTTCTAGAATTCAGCAAACTAGTCATACAAATTTTGAAATTGAAAAAAAACCTCAAGTTGAATCCTATCGACTCTAAGATTTGTCTCGAGCTTGATAGAGAAGTCGTGAAATGATGTTTCCATAGTTTTCAGAAAGTGATCACTCTGAAATGCGCGGAAAATCGGCGTATTCAATTTTGAATATACCGTTTGTAGTGAATCATCCATGTCCTTGATTATTTCCGACAGATCCGAAGTGAGGTCATCGTCGTATGAACCTGTAAAAAATTAGTACAAGTGTGCAAGAAGAATCCATAAATAACCAACATTTCTCCTTGCAAGGTTGAACAATACTGAAGATAAAGAAAAATAGTAGTAACAAGAGCATCGCAATGAAAAAATTTCTTACAAGATGGTGATTTATACCACACCAATGCCGCAAAGCGTGGGAAAAATCTTTGCATGTTCTTACAACTGATGGGCATCTCCAACACGATAATGCATTTTCATGCCTTTTCTCTATTATTAGAAGCGGTTTCGATAAAACTTCAAACTCGAACCAAATTCAAAATACTTTACCTCAAATCGCATTGTGGAAACCTCATTGCTAGCATATACCATTTATAAAACTACACCATTTGCGAGCGTATAAAAGGATGGAAAACGTGGAAGTATTGCATCGATATGAACCTTCTCATTCTCGCAGCGGTTTTTCTAGCTGCCGCTGTGGTGGAGTGCTCGGATGGGTGAATTTTATATTTTTTAGATATGTATCTGCAAAACCAAAAATCGTAAATTTCAGAGTTCGTGACAAGAGAAACGCGCTCTTCTTTTCCAAGCTACACCGTGATGGCAAAATGGGCAGAATGCGAAGAGCAGTTACAAATGTCGACATAACATACATGGAGGTCAAGCATGTACGTTCGAACTCTATTTTATATTGGTTAATGAACAACTCTGCACTTTTTGGCCCGGACCTTATCAGTTGAGCCATATTTAAAATTGTCCAGTTGCTTTTTTCATCAAACCTAATAGAAAACATCCGAACAACCTGCAACCCTCAACTAATTCAATTCAGGGTCACAGTGTTGTGAGCGATACCGCGAATGCGATTCTAACAACAGCCGAGGACTGTAAGGCATTGCTGAGGTTAATGCGCGAGAAATACAAGCAAAATAGGCAAACAGTTTCATCATTCAGAGGAAAGCGATCCATCGCGGATGCCCTCCACGCCGCTGCTTTGCACAATATCAGTGTTATCCGGAGCAACACCTACGACATTATTCGGCTGCTCGAGGAGGTTATTAGTAGAGTTCGATAAACA
The DNA here is from genome assembly GCA_900490845.1 of Pristionchus japonicus. Taxonomy (NCBI): domain Eukaryota; kingdom Metazoa; phylum Nematoda; class Chromadorea; order Rhabditida; family Neodiplogasteridae; genus Pristionchus; species Pristionchus japonicus. Next base: position 448,739 of record LS517015.1, read on the forward strand.
GGTCGCCGTCTCTTCCTTTTGCACACTCTCTCGCCTTTCCGACCGGTGAGAGAGAATGCGAAATGAAGAGACGGTGACCCGTTTATCGAACTCTAGTTTTTAGTCTAAAAAGGCAGATCTCGAGACGTTGCTCTCAGACCAATGAGCTCACCGACCAATACATTGACTGGTGGGTGTGCACGAACGGGAACGGCGCCGGAACCGTCAGTTGTGGCGCGAAGCTGAACTCTCTTCTGGACAAGCGCGTTGGAGGTGGCGGAAAGCGGTTTGTGTGAAGTAAAAAAACCGGGCTAACGTCAAGGGTCTAGAACGAGCGATGAGACCAACCACCACCTTATCCTCGCGCATAAATCGTTGTTCGAGGAGAGCGTGGGGCATCATGCAGCCATGAGTGCGCACCATGCCGCTTGGACTGCGGAGAATGTCCAGGTATTGGCTGAGTGCTGTGTTTGAAGATTGATTTGTTCAGCACATCCACGTTTTTGCGAAATCTGTTTTCGAAAAGACAGAAGGCACGAAATGTGGTGAATTGCTTGCGAAAGGGTTCGAATTGAGCCAATTTCCTTTCGATAAAAAGAGTTTAGAGCCTCGAAATCCAAACGCGATGCGCTTCACAGTGAGGATCTGAGTGTCCCGTTGAGGAAGAGACTTGTGATGATTCATGAGGATTTGAAGGAGGAACACCATCAGGCCCAGCAGGTAACATTGCTGTTCATAATCATTATTTGATTCTTTGAGAATTATAAAAAAACAGTAAAAAAGGTCATTTCTTTCAGTTCCTTGCGTTTGCCAGCGCCGCCAAGGCAGTGCACGATTGCGAGGTTCAGAATGGCCCTGGGAAGTGCGAGAAAGAGGAGAACGAAGTGAAGAGACTAGCTGATGTTGTCGAGGCCCTCGAAGTTTTTCGCGAATGAGTAATTATGCGATAAAGCTGTGTTTTTACACACTTTGAGCGGGTGGTTTCAAGAATTTAGACGCGAAAAATTATTCGACGCATATTTGAAAGTTTTCACATTTCTTGACTGTGCACCGAATTTTAGTTACTCTTCATTATTAACTCGATCATGTCTGCTATAACTCTCGCCACTCTACCCGCGGACATAATTCGGCTGATCATCCGACAGGTCCAATTGGAAACAATCGAACATATGCGCACTGTGAGTGAATTCCCACTTCTTTTCAACAAATATTGTTTGTAGCATTCAATAAATTATTCAGGTTGCCGTCTCATGGAACACCCTCGTTCACGCTATCTTCTATCAGAGGACATACCTACCCTCAATCGACTGTTGCGAATTAATTCCGAGATCGGATTGGAAAAATTGTCCTAAAGTGCAGCTCCGATTCCCTCATCGTTTTCTGACCTACCTATCGGGAGTGAGAAGCTCGATCAGGATGCCGTGGCTCGCGGGACAAATGCCGGTTCGCTTTCTGTCTGCAAATATGCAACCAATAGAAAACTACTGGAAACGAAAATCCAAGACAACTCTAATCGCTTTAAGGACGACAGAGCAGTGTTCAAAGTGGACCTGCAGCTGCTCAGGCCGGATGGATCAGTGAATGAGAGTTTTGCGAGGATGTTCAATCGTTGCTCGCGAATCAAGCTACTCGAGTGGGATGCATCAATTCCCGATTCTCTCGAACACTTTCGGGCTTGTTTCGGAGGAATTCCGGTGCAATGTTTGCAGATCAGAGAGCTCGATCATTTTGACTCCGAGATCCAGTGAGTTTGTCCCTTCTTCGGTTTCTGGTGGCCATCTTTCCATTGGCCAAAAAGGTCTCACCACGAATTTCGTACTTGGCGAATCCGGAACGCAGTGTTCCTATTATTTTGACTCCTCGTCTACTCGGGCTATTTTCATGTCCTGAATAGGCTGACGTTAAATTTTTTTATCGATCCTTTCCAGAAATCAGCTGATAAGCCTCATTAGAGACCACTCGGTTCAGCGGCTAGTTATTGACGCTAGAAGTGTGGGGAATATTGAGCAGTTTCGTGAGTACATTTTCACTTTTTTTGCTTGATATTTTGACGAATTCAAGGCACATTTATCGTCTGCGCCATGGCATTTCTGACATCAGTGATGATTTACGAAACATCCCTGACTCGAGGGTACGATAAGTTTCTCGGATACGAGGAACAGTTCTGGAGGGAATTCTTAGGAGGGTTGAACACTACAGGACGCTATGAGGCGCTGTTCCACATGGATAGGTCGGATATTAAACTATTGCTTTTGGTTAATTTCAACGAATTTTAGATCTGGAACGGATGAACTGGGATCGCGCATTGGTGTGCGAGCCAAGCCGAGAAGAGTGTAATTGATCGTACGGCTGCTCATGCATTGTGATATTTTGTCATGTTTAAAGCAAAACCTTCAATAAATGAAAAAAAAACTGTATTTGAAAATCGATATGTGAATGATGCATTACTTCAAATAACTTTACGGTGGGCTCACGCAAAGGGAGGGGGGTAATTAACACGATAGGGAGATTTTGCTAAGAATCTCATAACATTTCATCTCTCAATAGCTGAAACAACAATTAGTGCCAGAACGTGCTGCCTTATTGCACGCCCACAGCGCACCGAAATCTGTTGTGTGATGAATGCTCCATTTACGAATTAAAAATAACTGACGATGCTTTTCTGATAGGCTGAATCCTCTGAACTCGAGTCAACCGAATACATAGACTTAAAAATCATGCACTTTAGTGGTGAAACTTTTATCGTTGAGTATGTGAGGTTAAAAAGCGAAAAAGTTCAAAAAGGATGTTCAATTAATATGCTCAATTTCAAAACTCAGGATGCCCATATGTTAAGAGACCGGATCGGGGAAAATTCACTATCTCCCGGTCATCAAGCCAGGACTTTCGAATACGGCCTTCATATCCACAGGGCCTGACGTTCCTGTGGCCTTGTTTACCAATATGATGATGGAACCGGCCATGTTGCGAAATGCGGCGCGCCAGGTGTGCGCACATGGAAAAGTTTTGAAAATTCATAACTATTCAATGGGTCAAGCTAGAATCAAAATTCTTTTTGCATTATGTTAGGCTTGTGTAGAGTGTGCCTGGACACTACTGGGATCGCATTTTGAATGATTCTGGTTCCTTAATTTAGACACTGGGTTTGAAACTTTTCGAATTCCTTGTACGTTAGCGGCGTTTGCGCCGCATCTAATGGGCATGTGGGTCCACCCCATTCCCTCCCGCATCGATCCCACCTAATATGGAGGGAATTGTAAAATGAACTTTTATGAAACGTCCGTTTGAGTGATGTTGTGTCAGTTTCAGGCTGACATATTCTGGCATTTTCCACTGCATCTTCATGGGATTTCTCTACCAAACCACTCACATGGTATCATTAGGCCATGTAGTGAATATTCATAACCATAGGAGTCGATTCCGCCGCCATGACTTTTTCGGACCATGACCCGGAGTTCGTGGTTCCAAAGTGGCTCACCACCATGAACCCCGGGTCATGGTCCAAAATGGAGGTGGAAAGTCATGATGGAGGAACTCCAAGTACTATACGTCAATGTGTAGTGCAGTAGCCCAGTAGTATACAGTATTCCGAAATACCGTAATCTACCCGTCGTGGAATCGTAAACTGACATTTAAATGAAAATCCAGAATAAAGTCAGTTTGCGATAGAAATATCACGGCATTTCGGGGTATTGTATACTACTGGGCTACTGTACAACACATTGACGTATAGTACTTGGAGTTCCTCCATCATGACTTTCCACCTCCATTTTGGACCATGACCCGGGGTTCATGGTGGTGCCTCACTCCGAGACCATGAACCCCGGGTCATGGTCCGAAAAAGTCATGGCGGCGGAATCGACTCCTATGGTTATGAATATTCACTACATGGCCTAATGATACCATGTGAGTGGTTTGGTAGAGAAATCCCATGAAGATGCAGTGGAAAATGCCAGAATATGTCAGCCTGAAACTGACACAACATCACTCAGACGGACGTTTCTAAAAAGTTCATTTTCCAAATCCCTCCATATTAGGTGGGATCGATGCGGGAGGGAATGGGGCGGACCCACATGCCCATTAGATGCGGCGCTAACGCCGCTAACGTACAAGGAATTCGAAAAGTTTCAAATCCAGAGTCTAAATTAAGGAACCAGAATCATTCAAAATGCGATCCCAGTAGTGTCCAGGCACACTCTACACAAGCCTAACATAATGCAAAAAGAATATTCATTATAGCTTGATCCATTGAATAGTTATGTATTTTCATTACTTTTCCATGTGCGTACACCTGGGGCGCCGCTTTGCGCAACTTGGCCGGTTTCATCATCATATTGGTAAACAAGGTCACAGGCCCCTCAGGCCCTGTGAGTATGAAGGCCGGATTCGAAAGTCCTGGCGCGATGACCGGAAAAGTGGAAAAATGGTAAATTTTCTCGGAGCCGGTCTCTTAAAGTGTCATTTCTCCTGGATGGGCGTAACCGCACGTGTGAATTATATCATCTTTATGGGTCACTTGGACCGGTCCTCGACCGGTTCGTATGTGCGATTTCTGCAAAACAGAATTTCTCCACAATGCAAAAAATATCAACTCACTCAATTTTGTAGACTACTTCACGCGCAGCATTACGAACGTCAGAGGTCTTAACAGTGCGTTCGCCTAAGAATCGCATACCTACCGGTACAGCGAAAAGTGTGACCATGAGATGTTGACATTTTCTGATAGCCCTAGGTGTCCTACGTCGATTTCTGTTTTTATCATGAGTCGAAAAAATTAATTTGCATAATTGCATGCATCCAAAGTTTAGGCATTTTCAAACAAATACGCGTGTAGATCAACGGAGAATAGTCAGAATCTCATGAAAATTTGGAATTAGGCCCAGCTAAGTGTGCCAAAACATCCTCTCAACTTAGATCATGCAAAAATGCATGTTCATTTTTCATTTTAAT
>LS517015.1:455615-469696 GCA_900490845.1 Pristionchus japonicus
ATTAAAATGAAAAATGAACATGCATTTTTGCATGATCTAAGTTGAGAGGATGTTTTGGCACACTTAGCTGGGCCTAATTCCAAATTTTCATGAGATTCTGACTATTCTCCGTTGATCTACACGCGTATTTGTTTGAAAATGCCTAAACTTTGGATGCATGCAATTATGCAAATTAATTTTTTCGACTCATGATAAAAACTGAAATCGATGCAGGACACCTAGGGCTATCAGAAAATATCAACATCTCATGGTCTCACTTTTTGATGTACCGAATTTCAGAGAGAATGTGCGATTCTTAGGCGAACGCACTGTTAATTTGACTATTTTTTCCGTATTATTTTGCAATAAAATCGATGTTCCTCCAAAAACGTGAACGAGATAGAGGGCGGAAAGTTCACTAGTGATTGCCAGCATGATGATTTGTTGCTGACTAAGCAGTCTGCGTTATGAGCGACTTCGCCTGAAAAGACATCGGAAAAAGTAGACCCTAAAAAAGACGATTCGACTAACGCAGGAAATGCTCTGCCCCTTGTTCCGTAACGTCATCAGAGAGGAAATCCTGAAAATTAAGATGCAAACTGAAAAAAGGTATTGAAAGTCGCCAACATTCTTTGAAATTACTTGCCTTTGTGCCTTGAAGGAAACGCTTGGCACAAATTGATATTTCACGATGACGATCACGTTCCGGAAAAGGTTGGAATTCGCAGAGATGGGGGGGGGGGGTTGCCTTACTTCATCATCCACATTGTCGCATTCCTTCGGCACTTCTTCGTCCTCCATCTCGAGGAGTATCCCTGCAGTTACTGCAAAGCGATATATATATATATATATATATATATATATATATATATATATATATATACCATAAATGCGTTTGCCAACTTGCCTTGAAGTTTCTCCAGAAACGTAGAAACAGCCTTCCTGTCAAGCTTCGCTCCGATCACCGAAACGGAGAGTACGAGGAGGAGTAGCATTCGAGTGGCTAACATCCTTCCTGAAGCAGGCAATGAATAAAGAAGGGTCAGACCGGCCTGTGATGAACCTCGCTGATGAGCTGTTTGTTGATACACTTTTATACTCACTTTGTTTGTTGTTGTGCGATGGCATTGCTGAATTTCAATTAGATTGGCACATGAAACGAAACAGTCCAGCATTCGGAAATGTTCATTGCCTTCATGACGCGTTTGACCGCAAAAACACAGCGTATTTACATACGTTTGGTATCAGTGGAAAAATAAAGCCGTGTCAAGTCTTGTCGCAAATCTTGTTTTCCTCTCGTATTGATTCATGATCACGAAAAATAGCCTTGCAAAATGGTTTTGCTTTTTTTATAAATTAAGGGATATTTGTTCACTACGGAAGACCTCATCAAGCAATGATAGAAAGAAAGAAACACTATCGATGCCGGGACCAACGAGCGGGAGCGGAATGAGCGGGATGAGAGAGAGAGAGGTTGTAGTTGCATTCAAATTTAAAATTCATTCAAATTTCAAGGAATGGTAGACTTGGTGAGGGTTGCGAGTACTTGAAATGGATAGCCTCTGGCATATTTGCTCAACTCCATGCTCGCTCCGATCATTGCCCATCACGATGCAAGGCACACCGCTGGATTCTTTTGGTTCTCATGACGTATTTGCTCGCAAAAAACACAGTTGTCGTGTCGAACAGCACAGATCAGAGCAGTGTCGAAAACAAAAAGCATGTCGAACTAATGCCAAATGCTTGCCAGTTCTGACTCGTAAGCTGGAAACAACAGAGCCTCGGTGTTAGACAAAATCAATAAAAAAACATTTCCTAAATGAGAATAAGTTTATTCAGTCTGAGAAAGGTGCAGGAAATTATTCAGACGATCCTTGCAGTTGCGGATAAATAGCCTATTAAGGACAGAACGTCAGGTTGAAGTTGCCTCCGACCACTGCCAAAGCCCACTGAAATCAGTAGATTGACTCAATGTACAAATTGTTTGAGGCGCGTAAGACAAATGAAGACATAAATCACTTACTATTCGTTTATAAGGAGGTGAACTATTGAGTGTATCAGCACAAGTAGCTTTCATGCACGACAACGGACCTTCCGTGTGCGCGAGCGAACCGACTGGGAGCACCCTTGAACAGGATATTCTAATTAAACTTTCGATTGGGCAAATTATTCGGACACCAATCTTGCCTCTCCGCAGTTATCTCCATTCCCACATCGAATCCTGTCTCGGCATCTATCTCGAATTCATCCAGCGCCATGGCCAGGTTGGTGAAGACTGCACGGGTCAGACCGTCAGGGGCGCCTGTGAAATAAAATTTGCCAAATGATGAGCAACCGCATGCGCGCTTTTCTCGACGAACTCCGAAATTCCAATGCTGTCTCGTTTTTTCTGACCTAGGACAGTTCTTTCGAAATGAGAGGAAGGTAAATGTGCTTACCCATGATCTCGACGGTTCCAAATGGTGAAATGCCTGCTGTACGCACATACTGCCCGTGAGTGAGCGTGATCACTGTGCGTGTTGCGTTCTCGTAGAGGGGCTCATCAGTGCGATGTGCCTAAACAATCATTATCCAATGGGTCGAAGATTGTAAAAGGACGAAAAAGTGCACCTGGATAGTTCTGTCGCAATTATTCAGAACTCCGATGTAGGCACAGTGAGCGCTTGCGATGTGCAAGATGATGAACAGGTAAATCATCGCTTATTGAAGTCGTGGGAATTGCTTTGCCAATTCAAAAGAGAGACAGTTGAGGACGACCGACGTATGAGGTTGAGAAGACAGGCCCAATAACTAGTACGGTATCATCACATGTCGTATAAAACCTTGTTTTGGTCGCATGCGTGAAACACAAGTCACGCACCGTCAATGTTTTCCAACCAGTCTGATCTTTGGATACAATTTCATCGAATGAACTCAGCAAACAACATAAACTAACAGAACTCGATTTCATTGGGTAGTTTCACAGTTGAAGACTTCTGTGTATGAGAGATCTCGTTGAAAGCAATCACTGATAGCGAGATAAATGTGATGATTAGTAGAGTGACGACGCCAAAGTTGAGCAGTAAGGGAGCATAGAACCCGCCGAGCTGAAAAACTCTCATCAATTGCATTACATATCAGATAGTTCCAGATGTCACTAACTAATCTCTCCATCTCAGCAGAGAGACGAGAAACTGCGTGAAATGAAGAAAGCATCATCTTGGACCCCAAATCACACCTTCATCAACAGCAAACTGTCGTGAAGCAATTGAACCTCAACGTCAAGCCAGAAGATCGGCACTACTGCATTGTTGATGCTGGATGATTGCCTGAAATTAGTAAGAACTTCGACATATTCTGTCAAATAGGATGTTCAGATCTTTGGAAAGCACAATAAAAGTGCTCACGTGATTGATCCCCGCCAGATCGGGATGTTCAGCTGCATCCGAATGCGGCCATGCACGAGTGTTCCCAGTGTCTGAAATGAGTTTCATGTGACAATAGAACTCAGCAACGAACCGGATTCACAGCCCACTCGATCGGCTGATGCCTCTGCTCGTTTGGATGCTCACCAGCGTAGATCGAACTGACAAATGAACCTCTCGTGCGAAACTGCTTCTCTACCTTACCCAACTTCACTTGGAGCCCACATCATGTGCGGTGGAGAGATGAACACTGGTAGCGGCACTCTGTCGAGTCTGCCTGTCCAAGATCATCTCTGGATTATTCCAACCTCTTAGTGGGGCAATCCCTTCCTAGTGGTTTTGGTTGGATTTGACCAGGTAAGTGTTTTATGAAACAGGCTTTCATTCACCCCGTTTACATTCTTACCAGGAAAGACTCGTAGCGGGTAGAACCCTGGCGGAGTGGGTACAATATCACGGCTCGTGCGATTCTGATTATTGGAAAGTTGAGTCGAAGAAGATCGCCAGGTGGGAAAGTAGTCCTGAAACCACTTGGAGACTGGAACAGATTCGGAAAACTTACGACCCCTTCTTCATTCTCATAACGCAATCCTTTATTCTTATCAGCATTCGTGTCATACTCTTGCTTATCAATGCCAAATACGTAGGTGGGAACTCGCTCGAAACTGCCCTTTCTTTGAAATTCCAAATCGAATGATCTGAGTGCATATTTTGTCTGATCTTTAATCACCGGGCTACACAATTCACACTGTGACCCGAAATCACTATCACTGTTTGCTAGGTGAAAAACTTGAGTAAACATAGTGTAAAGTTTGTGCTAACGAACTGGAAAAATAATCCACCAACCGTCCCAGATAAGAAACAAATATGCACAGCTTAGTATCTGGATTTAGAAACATTTGGTTGATGCCTCCTTCTGGAAATTCCGTTCTCATTTGCTTGAATATTTTAAAAAAAGTAGAAAATAGCTAACCATTACAGCCCTCAACCTTCCCAATGTTCAAACCATTCATTGGTTTGTCGCCATACGAAACTATTTTAGTGACGTCATCTATGTTTGATTTTCCAGTGAGCACTCGGAATTCTGGTTCTAGCGAGTTGTTATGCTGAATGAATTACGGCTTCCGGACTCTGAGGAAACAGCTCACATAAGGCAAGAGCCCAGCGAACTTTGGCTGGTCTGGAATTGGCGTTCCAAACAGAGTGCCGCCAAGAATCATCAGAACGAACTGAAACAAACAAATATGCCACGTTTGGAATCACGACTAAAACCTTGACAAGCAGGGATTGCTGAAGGGAGATTAGTGGATCATTGTAGGAATGGAAGAGTAGGTCGCTTGCTTTGACTGATCTGAATCAGCTAATACCTCCTAACTCATCACCATTTTCTTACTGAAACGGTCCCGATCCAGTAATTAGAGATGCCGCGTCCAGTAGCAATAACGCCAGCGAAGACACGCCTTTCTTGGCGACAATATGCGCATTTCCCTGAAATCTTCTCATACTTGTCAGATCTTTGATTCACATCACAACAGAGAAGGGTGGCCGATTTGCGTGATCGATCTGGGGGATGAGGGAGAGGAGGAATCGCTCCCCTCGCTCAATTTGAATATTTTGCATAGGCGCGAAACGTATCCTTTCTCTGGAGAGAACAATGGGGTCAGAACGCTGTGACTTACAGCATATCCGATGCTGGGGACGATGAATTGTCTCTCTTCTAAGCAACTATTACACGATTGTGCGGGGCTGAAGTGCCAGACGTGTCTGTTGCGATAGCTGAAGCCGAATAGCTTGAGATAGCCAAAGAATTATCGTGCTTACCTGACTTCCTCTCCATCTATAGACCATGTAAGGCTTTCTTTGCGCTCGTTACCTCTGAAATCACTCAATATTGACACAAAGATGAGTGATGCTCACATGTACACATACGGCCCGTGTTCCAACAGTCTCGGTAGTGCACTCTCGAAGATCACCTGGAAGTAGATATTGGTATTGCCCGCTAATCCAGTTTGATGACTTTATTGCTAATCAAATAATCAGTTCATGAAACCCACCTCATCCTGATTCGTAATGTTCCATAGATAGAATCGATGTATCGGCAGGACTGTTTGCCCATAACCGCGTTATCAGAGGTAATGAACCATCAGAGTTTTGCCTAAAAGTGGAGCATTATCCGAGCCATTAACACTGGAAAAAATATGCGCACCGAAGTTGGATTAGGTGGGCGAGAACTCTTGGAAACACGATAGTTTTAGTGAAGAGAAGAAGCAAGAAGCTAGCAACAGCGGGGACAATCACAAGCATAATGGCTAACCGACGTTTCCTAGACCGGGTGAGCATCCTGTTTCCTGAGGAAAGCAAGGAGGAAGGTATGCATTGTAGTTCATCGAAGGGCATCCTTCCTTGCACTTGGCATTCCGCCTACTCGGAACCCGATAGCGAGTACGGAACAAAAGGTGCATTCTTAGAGTTTGCCCTCTCTCCGGGCCAATGCCGATACCAAGGGAACTAAAGGGTTCGATGCTCAAAAGAGTAATCGTAAACACAATAATCAAATCGAAAACAACTCAATTAGCATAAGGTTCTCTCTCAATCCATTCACCTCTCCCTCATTCCCTCCCTCCTCCCTCTCAGCGATCGGTCGCCGCGATGAAAAAGGTGAGAAATGCTCCTTTTTCGTTTTATTAATGTTCTCTCTATTCTGTAATGATCACAAATTAGGTAGAGAAATGCAGAAGCTCATTCTACTATTGCCTCAACATTCTTCGATCAGAATTAGCCGGGATTTTAGCAGCACGAGTTGTTTTGAATGTGTTGAACTTTTTGTTTCATCATTAATGGATAAATCTATTTCAGCTCGAGCAATCGGCTCGCAATCTGTTCTCAAAGAAGTCAAAGAAGTCTAAGAAATCCAAGAAATCCAAGAAATCGAAGGTTGAAGTAGCCAAGAAAGTTGAAGCAGCGAAACCGACGGGATCGACTTCGGTATCGCTGAATCAATCAGCAAATCAATCAATAAATCAATCAATGAATCCATCAATAAATAAATCCACCAAAACTGCCAAATCGATCAAGAAGATCACGAAGAGGAAACCACTCGCGAGAGAGGTGTACGATGGGGTACGGTAACCGTTTTGTCGCTCAGTATAATTTTGAAGAATAATCTGTCGATTTGCATAGCGAAAAGCAAAGGTCTCTAAAAGCGTGCTAATTGAGGGATTAGCGAGACTGAATTGAAGCGTAGATAAGACCAGGGAGAAGCGCAGACTGAAGGAATGCATTGGTGATTGTCAGATTCCGCTGGATCCGGAGCGAGGATGGACCACTAATGCTCAATGGAACGAGGATGCACTGAAGGGCGCGGACGCATTCATGAAACACTACTCGGAGATTGGTGAGGGCGATCTATCACAGAGTTCTGCCGCGACTAGAGTTCGAAATACGGGTCGCCGTCTCTTCATTTCACACACTCTCTCGTCTCTCTGACCGGTGAGAGAGTGTGTGAAATGAAGAGACGATTACCCTCTAGCCGCGACAGAGAAGGGTGATCGATTTGCATGAACCGTACTGATGAGTGAGGAAGGACTGTTCTCTCCGCTCTTTTTGAATATTCTGCATAGGCGGGAGATTGATCCTTTGTCAAACTCTCCCCTGGAAAGAACAATGGTGACCAGAACGCTGTTCTATTCTTATGCTGTAAAGCACTAACTAGATATGTGAAACTAATCTCACTTTGTAGTTTCTGTGAAACACAAACAATCAGTGAGGTGAATAGCAACCTACGGTTGCTACGTTGTACGCCTGGGTGTGTGTTAGGGTTATCATTGAGTCACTTGAATTGCAAGCCTGCATCCTCCCTTGCAATAGGCTCGTGAGACCATGGAGCCACGGAGTGGCGGAGTCGCAACTTTTTCAAATAGCTATCAGCCTCACGAGCCTTTCGCAAGCGCATCGCAGGTTTGACCATGCATATACGTTCTTTTAATAGCCTTGGATTAACCTTCGCGAAAGATTAGGAACCTTCGTAAAAGAGGGGAGGCGACCCTGTTATCTAAGTAAGCCTAGAAGGCGGGGCGATCCGGTTACCTACGTTAATCTAAAGGGCGGGTGGACCGAGGTACTGCATAAGTCTTGGGAAGGATATTGTCTCGTATAGCAATGTGAAAGGTTCGTGTGGATAGCAGTGGGGAAAAAAGTTGCGACTCCGCCACTTCGTGGCTCCGCCGCAACATTTTCTCCCACTGCTATCCACACGAAGCTTTCACACATTGCCATCGAGATAGTACCCACTATCCAATAATTATTATGAAATCAATTCGTTTCTTGAAGTTTTGTGCGCGTGAAGTTGTTTAGCCGCTCACCCTAGTGATTTGTTTGTGTTTCAGGCGAGAAAGGCGCGAAAAAGAGATCTCGTCATATTGCGTCATCACTATGAAATTTATGCAAATTTTGAAAAAGTTGAACCCAAGAAGTTGTTTAGCGGTCCGCCCGAGTGATTTGGTTGAGTATCAGGCGAATACGGTGTGAAGAGAGATTTCGTCATATTACGTCATCACTACGTAATATGCAAATTTTTGGAAAAAAAATTTCTGGGGATTCGTATGGTACCGGGTATGGGCTTGGGGGATGACAAATAGGCGAGATATAGGGATTTTTCAAAAGCGTGACACACGTTACAGACAAACAGACAGACAGACACTAAGATATGTTACTTCTTTAGTAATAGTAATAATTAGTGATGGGCATATCTCTATCTCCAACAGTCTTTATTAGGACGCCTCGAATGCATGATTAGCATGTTCTTTCAGGAATCGACGGAATCAAGGCCGAATTCAAGCGAGAGATCGAGGGATACAGGAGTCCGACGTATGGAGATACCGCCTTCAAGGCCAATCCTGCCAAGAACAGAGACAATGTAAGCACTCTGTGTCTCTAGGGATAAGGACTAAGACTAAGGCTAAGGCTAAGGCTAAGGCTAAGGCTAAGGCTAAGGCTAAGGCTAAGGCTAAGGCTAAGGCTAAGGCTAAGGTTAAGGCTAAGGCTAAGGCTAAGGCTAAGGCTAAGGTTAAGGCTAAGGCTAAGGCTAAGGCTAAGGTTAAGGCTAAGTCACTAAGAAACCATCCTTAAGGATCTCATGGCCTGTCTGGACGATAGTCGGGTCCAACTCGCGGACAAGCGATACATCAACGCGTCGTGGGTGCACGACAAAGACCGTCTTCCGTACAGGACGTACATTCTGACTCAGGTAGCGTAATCAAACGCTATAATAGATAATGAAATAATAATGAAATAATGATAGGTAATCGTTGCATTATGAAACTGGCAAAGAACTAAGAATGATTAGCCCAAAAGTCAGTAATTTGAAATCTGATAGTGTTTCGAAAAAGGGCTTCGTTCAAAGCTCAGGTCTTAGTTTTTTCCACCTCTTCATTATCAGGAACCCCTCCGGTCGACGCTTCGTGACTTTTGGCAAATGTGCTACCAGCACGGAGTGGGCGTGATTGTCGTCTTCAGTGAGGTTAATTGTTTTGAACAATAACAACAACAACAACAACATACAAACGCACAACAACAACAACATACAAACAAACAACAACAACAACATCAACAACAACAAAACCAATGATACATTGCAGAAAGAAGAGGGATGGCCGCCCAAGCGTGTCGACAACGACCCGCAATTCTGCGTAAGACATCTTCCCCGATTTTTCTGATTTCGGTTAAAAAGCTCGAATCATCCTCAATTTGGGACAACAACTGTTGGATGATAGGATATCATAAAACTAGCCATTACATGAGCATCATTGGACATAAAAGTAACAACTCAATTCCAGACAGTAATGAACAAGTTCTGTCCTGTGAAGGAAACGGACAGAATCTTTCAATAAACTCGTTAATTCTAACCTGGAAATTTGTTAGGTTTAGAGTTATTGCGCGTTCTGGAACAGCGGCGCTTAAAATGGAAATGAAATTATTATTTTCAGACAGTAATGAACAAGTTCTGGCCTGTCAAGAGGACTGATGGAATCTGTTGCGAGTCGTTGGTCACTATCAACTTGTATGATGTGTGTCCTTGATCTTTGTAAAGCCGCTAAGCTCCGCCCCTTTATATTGATCCTTCACCCAAAACGACGACCCTTTTTTTTAGTTTGGCCACTCATTCTTCGAGAGTAGGCACACATCCTCAATTTTAAAGCCGTATCTTGTTCTGTGGATTGGTCCTGTGCTCGAGACACTCATTTTAGCATACTAGGATAGGAAGTGAGACCTGATATTCCAGCCGGGTCTCGTACCGTGGAGTTTTGGCCCAGTGCTGGAGAGGAGAGTTCCTCATAGCATTTTAGCTTCATACCCATGAACTCGTAATACATTGTCGTTATCACCGCAACTTCAATGTTCCAGCCGGGTCTCGTGCCGTGGAGTTTTGGCCCGTTGCTGGAGACAGGTAGGAGAGATTGCAAGGAGAAGGCGCACAATCACGATGAGGAGGATGAGAGGGAGGGCTGCTACAAGACGAAGCAGGTTGGTGCTAATTAACGGACTAGTTAGCTTATTAGTAATTCTAGCACTTTTTGTACTGATCTTTGATTTTCTGGATGGACAAAAATGACGAAAAGTAAATGCAGCAAACGTACCTCGCCCAAGTGAGCGCGTCGGAGTGGTCGATCAAGGACCTCAGCAGTGTCTTGTGGGATATCGCTCATGTATGTTTGGTATTAGAATACAATTTTTTTAAAGAAACAACTTTTTCATCTGGCTCTTGAGCCTAAAGATGTGGCTTTCAACAATATGGCTGTCAGGTGGAGCGAAACGCAAGGGCCGGCTCGATCCTGGTGGTGGACGACTACTCGGGTGCGCATTACTTTCGTATTACAAGCCACATCCACTTCATTTCACTTCGTTACTTCTCTACCTTTACCACCGATCAGAGAAGCGAAATAGTGTGTGTAGATTTGAGAGTCGGGATAGCAAATAGTAACAAAGAGCCGCACTAGGTCGGATGAGAACATTCGGACTATATGAGAACCTAATGAGGCCAAGAGAGCAACTGTTATGCAATGGAAGGAATATGCAAATGGTTCTCATCCAGCAGGTTATGATCCGAATGTTCTCATCCGACCTAGTGCTGAAAGAGCATTTACAAATTTCAGGCACGTCGCGGGCCGCGATTCTCGTTGTGGCAGACGTGATGGGCAGACTGCTGTACAAGGGAGAGAAGGGAGTGACGGTATGGACTTTTGTAGTTTTTGGCCTCTCTGTGGACCGTTTAGAGTGAGGAGTGAGGCGGGGAATGAGAGGAGGAAGGGATAGAGCACTCACTACTTAGACGTTATGGGCAGACTGCTGTACAAGGGAGAGAAGGGAGTGACGGTACAGAACAAATAGCAAAATAATTGTATTGGAAACTCAACTAACGAAAAAACTAATTTCAACTTAGTGCTGTCTTGAAGAGTAAGACATGTTTATTAGGGGCAAAAAAACCCTCTCAATCCCCGCCAAATCGCTTCCAAATTTGAGCACCATATATACCGTGTCCCTTTCATGATAGTTACTTACAGCTGCCTGGCGTCGTCAAATGGGTCCGACGCTGCAGGCACGGCGCTATCAGGTAATTGGTTTTGTTTTTTGGCCCGGCCTACGACCGCTCTCAGTGCGCGCAAGGCGGAGAATGAGAATGGTACAATACTCTTTGAGAATTGCCCGTGCCAAAAAACAGAGAAGTGCCATTAGTTTCTGCATCTGATGATAATAGAAAAGTATTTGCTAGAAAAGTATAATAGAGGTCTGAGTCAAAGCATGTAGAGTTCCGCAAGGAATCTTGAATTTTATGAATTTCGAATATTACGAATTTCGAACTTTACGATTTCGAATTTTGTTAATTTCGAAAACGATTACTCTCAGGAACGAGGACGACTACGTCTTCGTTGTGGAGATGCTCTTTCATCATCTCAAATCTACGCATCTCGAAACTAGATATGAGGGCAGAGATAATGAATGGGAGGAGATGGTGAGCGAATTAGTAAACTATGTCTCAAGTTAGATTACATTAATTTGAATTTGCTTATCCGGAAAAATTCAGAAAAAATCAGAAAAAAAGTTTTGCAGAAGAAACGTGCGAAGATCAATGAAGAGTTGTACAAAAAAGTGTTCGGAGAGAAGAAAGACAAAGAAGAACAGGATAAAACATGAACGATACACCACAAGTTCTCAGCTCCCAAGAATACTCAAATCCATTCAATAAATATCATCATGACTGTGTCTTGCCGAGAATAGAACCCGACACATCAAACTCGGCAATCCGATTTTCAGTAAAAAATTGGGCACAATGACATGCCAAGCAGCTGGTTGCAACCTAAACTTTTGTATTGGGCGCGTCTTTCTCAAGTAATCGGTAAAGTCGCGTTCTCCGCTTTTGTTGCCTCTTTCGGATCTCTTTTCAAAATGAATCTAGCCAATCTCCATGCTGATATCATCAGAAATGTCATTTCTATGTCGGGATTATCAACTTTGAATGAACTGCGTCTCGTATGTCATCGTTTTATTCGTTTCGAAATACCTGCTTTTCAGATCTCACCTCAATGGAATTTGCTCGTTCTTGAAGACTTTTGTCGCAATCGATCACGCTTGCCGCCTATCAAACGACTAAACTGGGGCTTCGGCACACCGCTGTTTTTGAACATCCGATACCGGGATTTGCGCTTTTTCGGCGTTGACAAGTGGGCGTCGACTATGCGTAATGTGGAGTGCACCACAGTGGTGAGCTCAAACGCGAAGCAAACGTTACATTGTTGTAGCGCCAACATCTTCAGACCCTCCCGGAAGTCCCGCATATCTCCGCACGTTTAGCGTTGCTTGTTGATCGTTGTTCGCGCATAGAGGAAGTTGCCATATCATGGAAAGAGGCGGTTGATGTGGAGTCAGTGAGGGAGGTCATGACCGTTCTTGGTGGTGTTTCTGTGAATACACTCGAACTGCACTGCGCGGAACTGCACTCAAGCGAGGAGCTGTGGTATCGTTCTTTAAAGTCATTCCTCGCTTCACTAGACACTCAGAGCGGTCTTTAATGATTATGTTATTCAAGCGCAGCCATCATGGAACTGGTGCGAAAGCATAAAGTTGCGGCGTTAATCATTAATTCGGACCAATGCAATCTGCCAAGTAAGTGGCAGCGCAAAATGACGGACAGTGCTTGAAATAAACTTTATTTACGACATTTTCGATTCGGAATACAACTACTTTCAGTTGAGTTCTTCGTTGAAGCGGCTCAGAGCGTTCCATCAATATATTTTTACAAGGAAAATGAATGCAATGATGATGAAAATGGTGATGAAGATGATGAAGAGAATGCTGAGCGCTTAGGATACTTTGGTCGAGACTTTCACTTCTGGGAAGACTTCGCGGAGGTAAATTACTGATAACAATCGAACTACAACTTCAATATTCAATAATAATATCAAATTTTAAGAACGTTGAAGAAGCAGGAGCACTGAGAGCGACCGTCTACTATCCAGAGGACGACGAGACTTTGAATTTTCCCGGCGCGCACCTTCTCATGCACATCACTCGTGACAAGAGTTTTCCTACACGATATTGACATAACAATTAAAGAAATACATCAATCACAGTTGTATTATCAGTCGTTGATAAATCCGATGACTCAAAAGCCTGCTCTGTATGTTTTGTAGCTAGTGAAGTGCGAATATTTTCGAAATTAGAAGAGATTCTGTGGTTCAATGTGGGTACGTGACAGTTGCCTCATGCAGAGATCTTATTTATGTGAAAACCGAGTCTTATTGCCGCGCGCGTTACTGAGCAAAATACGCTTTAGAAACACTCAGATAGTTTCCGTTCTGACTACTAATTATTGATTTCTTGTTACGCAATCATGCCGTCTGAAATGCACCTCGCTGAGCTACCATCGGATATCATTGGAATAATCATTGAATTTGATCTACTAAATACCAACTACAAGATGCTGGTTGGTTATCCTTCGATGTACTGCAGGTCAATTCTGCAATTTAAGACATCGAAACGTTGGAAAGCTTTGGTGGAAGAGTATTTCACTTATAGTAAACGATTGCCAAAAATTGAACTTCTTCGATGGCAAATCTATGAGATCGGATCGGTATGTCTTGAAAATCCCCGGAATGGGAATCTCAGGCCCATATTTTGCTCATGCCTACGCCCCTTGTCCTCATGATGAGTGCCGTACTAATGACACCTCCTCTGAGCTTGCGATAGTGGTAGATTGAGACTTAAAATTGAAAAAAAATACGAAAATTGAGAGGTAATGTAAGCGTGTGGACCCATCCCATCCCGGGGACGTATCCGGGGGTTGTTCGGAAATAGTCGAAAAAACTGATCGTCCTCTTACGAAGCTGCTTCACAGGCTCATTCCGTCCATATTACTCTTCCCGAGAGATGTCGCAGTTATTTTGGAATTATGAGATGGAATCTGTCTAATCTTTACAAATATGTGAGTTTATTTATTTTTGTTAATTAAGAGACCGGCTCCGAGAAAATTTACCATTCAGGCTCTTTTGCGGACATTTCCCTAGGGCTAGGATCCAGACCGCCCCAGGCACATATGTTGGAGGTCCTGAGACCCTATTCACAAAAATGATGAAATATTGGTCCGCGTTGCGCAATGCGGCGCGCCAGGTGCGCGCGAAGTTTGAAAAGTGCATTTTCATATCT
>LS517015.1:484344-515036 GCA_900490845.1 Pristionchus japonicus
TCTCTCTCTCTCTCTCTCTCTCTCTCTCTCTCTCTCTCTCTCTCTCTCTCTCTCTCTCTCTCTCTCTCTCTCTCTCTCTCTCTCTCCCGAAAAATCTCGACTTCTCCGGCCAAAATCTCAAGAAAAACAACATGAAAACACCAATTCCTCACCTTTTTCATCGCGGCAACCGATCACTGAGAGGGAGGAGAGTGAGAATGAGGGAAGGAAAGGCGACCATGGAATGAGTGAGAGACGATGTATGCTAATTGAGATGTTTGCGAGTGTTCTCGAGACAAATATTGTTGCTTACGAGTTCTTTGCAAGAAAAAAGAGGCCGGGCTTGTGAATTTCTACAAGGAATACATGAGTGAAAATATAAAATCTAGAGCGAAAAACCGTAAAATTCCTTCCATGCAGAAACGTTTTAGCTTATTTATCAAAAAGTATGACAAATGCTATCCGTGAAACATAACGTTTTCTCTATGCCATCTTTGATAAAAATGTGCAAATCAACTAGCTTCAGGAAGATTTTGAAAATCTCTTTTTGACACCCCATAATAATCATCAGATTGGAACTAGAGAGCCGTGAATTAGTCGACACTTTCCAGTTTTCTGTGCACTTTTTTCACTTTCGATGATGTTTATTGAATGGGTTCATCATAGTCACATGATTGTATTCATTCTTTGACTTTCTTTAGGTTCCGAAGTTCCTTAGGCCTAGTTTATCGAATATTTTTATGTGTTCTCAAGAACATTTCACTCAAGATCCCATTTATTGTCGCGTACTCGTATACTGCAGGGGTTTGTTTGCAGCCGCACCTCTTAGTCACATGAGTTCAGTCTCATTGCATTCAATCTTTGTCTTTCCTAAGATTCCGTAGTTAGACACAGTGTATCAAAACGAAATGTATTATCTGGGATAAACTGCTTTTTTTTCTTTTGTGTCGGAAGTCAAGATCATCTTTATTGAATGCATTCGAGTACTGCAGGGAGATAATCACATCATTGAAGTCACTCTTTCGCCTTCTCCTCCTTGTCTTTCTCTTCTTTGGCCTTCTCTTCTCCGTTCTTCTCCCCGCCTTTCTTCTCCTCTCTGCCGAATACTTTCTCGAACCATTCTCCGGTCATTTTGGCTCGTCTCTCCTGCAATCAAATTATTGAAATTGGTGACCATTTACAATGTAAATAGTCGAACATTTGCAATCATGCCATCTAATAAAAAGGCTCCCAGTATCTTCCAATGCCGAGAATCACTGTGTATCTTCAATTAAAACAGTTCATTTGCTCACCCTCGCCTCCTTCTGGACTTCCTCCTCATCATCTCTGTAGCCTCGGGAGTGATAAGTGTGGCGCAGATGCGAGCACAGCATTTCCACACAGAAGATGTAGTCGTCCTCGTTTCTGAGGGTTAATTTCTCATTTTAGGTTATGTTTCATTACCGAGAGACTACTAGAGTTAGTTATGGCAATTAAAGTTAACTAGAAATCTCTGATGAGAGCAGAGCATTTCCACGATGAACACGCAATCATCCTCGTTTCTGAATGAACTATTCCGTACTTGCCAAGTTCCCCCGGAAGAGTACCGAGCTCTCCCTCCACCAATCATGCGTTTGAAAACATCTCACTAGGAAGTAGTGAAGCCCAACCAATTAGAGAAGTGCCGTTAATTTCTCAATTTTGTTTTTTTTTGACGCTCCTGCACCATCTCTGACATCGCCCAAGGCCTCCATAACCACCCCATCCTTGACCACTAACGCTGCGAGAACCCAGGGAGTCGCTGAACCTCAATTTATCAAGACTAGAATACTAGGGAAATGTTCATAGAGTTCGAAGAGTTCGAACTCTTCCGACTCTCCATTTCGCACAATCAACCAGTAAACAGAGAGGGGAGGACGCGTACATAATGAAGAGGCAGACTAGAGTCTAGTTTCGCGTTTTGAACTCACCTGATCGCACCGTTCCTGCAGCGCCGGACCCACTTGACGATGTCAGGCAGCTGCAATGTTTGTATAAAGTTATTTGGTTTGAATCATTTAGTTTTTCAACTAAAAATAGTAATGAAGTGAATTTTTATAGAACTATCAGATATGGTAATATTTATGAAACATACCGTATAGTATTTCTCTCCATTCCTCAGTAGCCTTCCCATTATATCGATCACAACGAAGATCGCGGCTCTCGAGGTGCCTGAGATTAGAATTTGGTCAATTTTATGAGTCATTGCTGTCGAATGAACCCATAATGAGGATAATGTCTGTTCAAAGTTGGCAGTTTTGAAAAACGATCATTGTTCACCCTATTTCATATTTGCCTATTTCGGTACAGATGTTTTAATTAAAATTAGATAATAATATATATTATCGATTTACCAGAGTGATCATCGACCACGACGATGACTCCATCGCATCCCACCTGCAATTTCAACTTTATTAACTAATTAAATTAATTTTAATTAAAATTAAATAAACATAAACGAACGTTGGTAATGTCTCTGAAGATGTCGTATAGTTTGCCCTTGGACCAGTGCGAAGCTGGGATGTGTGCGAGCCAAGTGTCCTGAACTAATTACCAATCACTTTATTAGTTTTTAGCAATTAATTAGCTACAACTAATTACTGACGTTCTTCGTGATATAGCAGCCCTCCTTCTCATGTACGTGCTTTCCTTTGCAGTCATTCCGTCTCGTCTCGAGTAGCCATCCGTCGAAGTCAATCAATCCTCGCTAGAAAAGGAAAAACGCCCCTTTTCGGGAGGGGGCGGGGCCAAAGGGGCGGGGCTAGGGCTCACATCATACTGGTTTATCGTCACCAGCTTGTCGCAGATTATTCCGTCGGTTCGTCGGACCGGCCAGAATTTGTCCATTACGGTCTTAAACTTTGGTGTTATTTTCACTTGCTACTTTGCTTAGTGACAGAGTTTGTGATATGATTTCCTACGAGGTGAGGATAATGCAAATATTCAGATGATGGAGTATTGAAAACGAGGTCGACTCGGCACTTCTGTCTTTTTTGGCCCAACCCTTCTGAATAGAGTATCCTATCCCCTACTACATCTCTCCGCGCGGTCCAAAGTGGAAAAATATAACATAAGTTTTACCTCGTATTCAGGTCCATCCTTCGCTCGCTTCGGAGGCCATCCCTCTTCCTTCTGTAATGCAATATATTTCTTATTTTCGCGAATCGGCTAATCCAACTCAGCTCATAAGTTCAAGTCTTATTGGAACTTCTTTGATTTTTGGCCCAGTCTAGACCGTGCGGAATGAAAAGCAAGGTGAGGAAGGATAAGAGTAGGGTGGGAATACTCTTCTGAGCCAAAAATCGAGTAAGGACTTATTAAAATAAAATTAGTTTAAAAAATAATTTTAAAAATAATTAACAAACCTCACTGAAGACGACGATGACGTCAGCCTGGTGCTGATAGCACATCTGCCAGAAGTCAGCGATCGTCGACCGCAGAGGCGCCTGAAATGATGTTTACGATCTTTGGAATCTCAAACCGCACACGTTTCGTACACGGGAAGCAAAAGTCCCTCCGGAAACGGTATCGCCAGCGCCAGGCCACTGGAAACAGGCTAGGCCCCGTCGCATCAGTACGTATAGAATAGGGCAGCCGACCGCAATCATGGGAATAAGGCTAGGAAGTTTGTTTGGAGTCTCAAACCATAAGAGAAGGATGAGAGTCTTAAGGTTATTGTTGTCCAATTATTCAGTGCTTGGGCGAATTTATTCTGGGCCCATCCGAGAGATGAAAGCGGGCACTACTTCACTTCGTCGGACCAGCCCACCCCCACCTCTCTATCATTCCTCCACCATAACCGGGGCATTGCGCGAAGAAATGAGAGGGGGACGTTTGGGCTGGTCCGGCGAACTAAAATGGTGCCAGACAGCGTACCTGAGTGAGGATGTACTTGTGGAAGCTCAGCCGCTTCTCGTCATGCACCCACGACGCGTTGATGTATCTCTTCTTGTCTTTGAGCAGCACTCGACTATCGTCCAGGCAGGCCATGATGTCCTTAAGCAGGTTTTCCTTAGTCCTCAGCCTCAACCTCAGCCTGATTATTACTCGTTTGTCCTAGCCTAAACGCATGCTACATTCATGTATCTCTTCTTGTCTTTGAGCAGCACTCGACTATCGTCCAGACAGGCCATGAGGTCCTCAAATATGTTTCCTTAATGGCTTAAGCTAAGCTAAGGCCTATAGCCTAACCTTAGTCTTAACCTCAGCCTAATTCCCCTAGCGCTCACATTGTCTCTGTTCTTGGTGGGGTTGGCCTTGAACGCGGTATCTGCATACGTCGGACTCTTGTATCCCTCGATCTCTCGCTTGAATTCGGCCTTGATTCCATCGATTCCTGCAATCATTCGATTGATCACTTCAGGACTTCGACAAACAATTACGATATTTGATAATTAACTGGTAATTAGCTGGTCCAACTAACTGATAAAGATGATAATTAGCTGAGATAATTAGCAACATTCGGCTAATTAGATCGGATCACACTTACCAATCTCCGAGTAGTGTCGCATGAATGCATCCGCGTTCTTCAGTGCCTTTTCGGACCAATCGTAGGCATTGTGCCAGCCATATCTCTCCTTCGGCCACATCTCAATGAGATCAATCATAGATTGAGAAATACGGAACTAGAGTCTAGTCTGCCCTATCTTGATTCTGACATTCTTTCTTCTGCCTCTCTGTCCAACTCATCCGAACCCACGCCATCAAACGAACTTACGCCATCGAATGTTTCGCGCTTGAGCGGTGGTCTCTTGATTCCCGTTTCTCCTTTGATTGGTGAAACTGGCGACTTGGCTTCTTCCTTCTTTCTACTGAGCATTTTTCGGGCCGATTGCTCAAGCTGTAATAGAAAAACCGTCAAAATCTCGCGCAAAAACAACGAAAAACGTGCATTCCTCACTTTTTTCATCGCGGCGACCGATCGTTGTGAGGGAGAAGGGTGGGAATGAGGGAAGGAGAGGTCAACATGGAATGAGTGAGAGAGACGATTGTATGCTAATTGGCTTGTTTCCGAGAGTTATCGAGACAAATATTGTTGTTTACGAATTTGCTCGATACATTCATATACTTTGACGATTCTGAAGAACACACAGATGGTAGCCAAGGTTGTAAAATATTTCATCCTTCATCTATTCTTTGGCGTTTCCCTTTCATTCAAGGGGTTTCGCAAACTTCCCTTCCTCCAATTCGACCTTGTCTCCCCTCTCATTCATTCATTCATTTATTTCCGTTACGTTGCAGATTTACAAGAAAGTTGTGAATAGTTGTCTAGAAACGGAGGTCCGTCGATTATATCGAATCGGTATTGCTTGGCAGCAAGGGTCGGGGTGGGGGAGGGGGGAGGGGGGAGATCTTTCACTCTCTGCTAAGGACTATCCCTCTTACCGATTGTGCAATATTGCTCATTAAGTTCCCTCCTTTCCATCCTACATGAACCCTCCCTCTCTTTGAGTACACTTGCACGCGTTTCACCCGCGTTTTTACAGTTTTAATTGTTTTGACGGTGCGTTTGACGGGCGATTCCAGATATTCTCTGCCTTTCTATCGTCCATGACGGTTCCCGGAGAAGAACTCAACCTCTCCAACTTACCGCCTGATGTGATTCAAAAAATCCTCGATGTCGATTCTGCCAACGCCATGAGACTGGTGGGTGATTTATTCTTTGATTAGCTAACTATTTGTACATCTCTATCCCCCTCGCCCTTCCCCTTCGATCACAAACACAGCTAGACGATTTTGTTGCAGTTTGCGAGAAGTGATGCTTTTCAGCATTTAAATTATGTCATTATTGTTCACAGATCTCTCCTCTCTGGATCGAGCATCTCACTCAGCGCAAGACGATTCCCCATGTCGATCGAATCCATATTCACAAAGATCTCATGGATCAGAAAACGGTTCTAATATCTATGGAGAACAAGTACCAGCGATATTTGGAGGCTATGCAGTATCGGGTGTCTATTCCAACAGAAAATGTCAGTTTTTGAGCACATTTTGAGGTTTTCAAGACTAAATTTGTAGCTAATTGAGCTATCGCATCGATACTCATCCGATAGTACTGTCTTCGAAGGCAAGCTGAGAGCTGACCTTGCGGGAGTATTCGGTAGATGCCCGAACATACAGCGACTCGAGTTGAGCCTGGGTAGAATCGATCAGACTTTTCGAAAAGAGGAACTCTTAGAGATCGTAAAGCTACTGAGGATGGGAAGTGTTGAGAACCTGGTGTTCACTGGATTCGACTACTTTTGCGAGGAGACTGCGTGAGCAACTACTTTACAATACCTCTTTGCTCCTTCTAATCTCCTTCGTCATAAAATTTTCTAGATTTGTGATTGTCGTAGTATTTCTTCTCCCTAGCGGATTCGAAAACCTATTCGAAGTTCAGGAAGAGTGCTCTCGCCGCAATTGAAGGCCATCACTTCTCTCGTTTGATCTTGACTTCCAATAATGTCCATTCCTTCGACACAGCTTTCTCGAGCAGTGAGTAATTTTCAGCACTTCTATACTTTTTGGCTCATCTAGTCTCAACGTTGTATATTGTCCGCCTCACAAAAAAGTGCACGACTTTCAATTTTTCGACATTATTTCGTGGAAGGTCAAGGAACCCACAAACAAATTTGCCAAATATCAGGTCTAAACGCGGAATTCTTCTCCACTGCACTTCGATTTGTGCCCGAAGTCGCGATCGAACTGACCGATCAGAGTCCCGACTATTCAATGGCATCTTATTGGGCTGCCGAGATCGACTCACGGTTCAAGATCGATATCGAGGAAGATACTCAGCCAAACGGACGGGAAACCTTCCGCATAGTGGTTGCTGAATTAATTTCTGACTGATATGATAACATGATTGATTGATTGTCGTTGCTTGCTGGCTGAATCCGTTTCATCTTCAGCGTACGATGAATTCAACTAAATTATCATCGCTTTCAAATTATTTGTCACTGTTTGATTTTGATTGACCCTATTTGAGTGACTGCCAGTTGCGTCGTTTGGTTTGGCAGGAAAATGCTAAACGATAACTCCTGCAAAACGTCGTTGCGTGAAAGAAAATGAGCGGAGCAACAAGTCGAAATGGAGACAATACCACGGAAAAGATCACCGTACGATTGGTTATTGTGTTTTACTCGTACATCGATGCTAAAAAGTGAAAACTTCTTTATCGTCCCTTGTCGCTACGGGTACACGCACTAGACTTCAGGCACGGAGGAATTTTCCTCCGCTTGGCTCTTTCCACTTGGGTTCTGTGCCCCAAATGCGGGAGGTGGTTGCCAGACGGGCGGTTGGAATGGCGCCATGATCCTTTGATTGCGACGATTGCCGTAGATAACTCCGACGACGACTCCGATGATGATCAGTAAGATGATAATTCCACCCACTGCGACACCAATGTAGACGCCCGACATCGATGAGGCATCGTCGTCTGGCAATATGTTAATTAATCAATGATTAATTAGCCAATCAATCGTTGTTCTTCCAAGCTTGCAAGAAGGGTGAATTGGAATGGTAATTTGCAGAAAACGACTGCTGATCGGACTGTCTTACCATCATCGTACGGCTCCGCAGGTTCTCTCGTAGGATACACTGGACGCTCAAATTTGGGCATCGGCGGAGCAGTGAACTTGAAGGCTAAATCGTAATGTCGTCGGAAGGCGGAGAATGTAAGGCGCAAAGTCTACCTGGTTTCGTAACAGGTTCAGGTTTGCACGCCACGTTTGCCCCTCCAACTCCGCCTAGTTGAACTTCTTCTCCACTTGGAAGAATCGCAAAGAATGCGGCGGAATTTTTCTCCGGGCCATTTTTGCATTTTGTCGTCAGTGTATATTCTTTGTCGTTGATAATCCACGTGTCTTGAGGGCACTGTAACTCGCATTTTCGGTATAAATTGAAAAAAGTACAAAAAGTCGGGCTCACCGTCAGTTTTGCTGGTGTAGCTTCACTGCCCTTTTGATACTCGGGACAGTTGGTTGAGGTGCAGTGTTTCATTGGATTTTTGCACGTTCTGTCAACTGAAAGGTGCATAACACTAAAAATGGTGCTTAGTAGATACAAAACTCACTAGGAACTGAGCAGAAGAAAGACATGTCACCCGAGACACCCACTTCGTTTGTAGAACCTGAGATATGTTTCAGAGATTTTCCTAAGCGACAAAAATAAAATTCGTCCTCGCCTTTTTTTGTGTAGCGAAAAGCATCGTATCCGTCGTCTACATATTCTGGGGAACACATTTTTGGGCCGCCAATTTCTAGAGACATTTGAATACAATTCTGTTTTTTATATGATCTTGGAACGTAAACGCATTTAACGTTATCTAGTTCTTCGATTTTTCCATTTTGCTCTGACCTGAAATAGTAAATTGTAATCGAAGAAAATCGCAGATATCTGGAGCACAAAACATTGCTCACTTCAGTGTGTAGGTTGGACACCCGTTAGGGAAACAAAAGTTGCCCATGTTGTGAAAGGCACATCCGAACTTGTTGCCCACATGGTCGTCTCTCACCTGAAACGATGAATTCAAGGGCATTTCTTTACCTTAGGCGCCAAGGTGATATAACAGCCCATCCCCTCTATCCCATTTTCATAATATTTTACTCGCAACCCACGAGCGCGGTCTGCTGGATCCTAAAGTAAAGAAGTGCTATTTCAAGACGAAAAAAACATGCGCTTCAGTTCGCCGGACCAGGCTCTCACTCCCTTACCTCCCTCTCATTTCCCCTTCCTCTTCTCCCTTCTGCGCAGGGGCATAGTGGTGGAATGAGAGGGATGCTGATCCGGCGAGCTGAAGCAGTGCCCACTAGACTGTGAAAGTCAACGAAGTGATTAGTAACTTACTATGTAAATCGACTGCTTTAGCGCAAGAGAGTACGAATGAGGAGTGCGAGACGTTGAAGTGACTCGTCACATCGTTGTCTTTCAAAGTCTAGTGCCCACTTACCGGCAAGACATGGTGGTTGTCGAGATGGTCCAGTTGCTTGAGATCGGAAGGAGTCTTCCGAGAGCATGTGTCTCTTCCTTCAAGTAACAACGGCGCATATGCAACCAGTAGAACCGCAATCTGTAAAAGTTGAAGACATTACACAGGACCAATCGGCACAACTTCAATTTGCCGGACCAGCATCCCTCTCATTCCCTGTGAATGAGGTAAAGGAGGAGGGGCGAGAGGGGGGCAAAGGAGTGAAAGGCAGGTCAGATGAACAAGTGCCGACCAGTAAATGTAAAAAAATTAGCATTTGACCAGGAACATCAGAGTAAGGACTCAAAAACATTGAAAACCCGACCATAATTCCAGCAAAGCGACGTTGCATCAGAAGAAATGTGCGGAGCAACCGATCGGAATGGAGGGAAGACCACGAAATGAGGGAGGAAAATGAGAGTGAAATTGATCAGTTGCGATAAGTCACGTTTTCAATTACGCAAATGCTCATTGTCAGAGAGCTTATTTGGTTTTACTTGAGAGATCATCTAATTTAATTGAGATTATGCAGAACATGAGTAAAGTATTGCTCAAAAACTTCAACTCGTGTCTTGCGTTTGATCCGTATTCATTTTTTTTCATGCAAGCATCGATGGATGTTGTGGTGTCTCGTTGAATGCGGCCTGAGAATAATCCGTCAGGTTATTTGTCTCTCCTTTTTCACTGCCAGCCGCATCAGTTGGTTGGCGCGAACGTCGTGAAAATCACGCATTTCTTCCCAATTCACCCTACGTGCTCTCTTTCGTTCCTGCTCATATTGATCAATGCCTTCCTCCGGAGATGAAATCAATCTCACCGGCTTGGCTTCAGATATAATTCGAAGTATCCTCAGCGTGGAATCATTCAATGCCATGCGACTAGTGAGTTCAATTCGATTTGGCATGCGAAACTCACGAAGAATACGCGATTGCTCCCATGTCTCAAAGGCTTAAAACGACCAATGACCAAGCCATGAGATCCTTGATTCATTACAGATATCACGACGTTGGGACCACCTGTACGTAGAGCACCTCACTCAGCGCAAACGGATTCCCGTCGTCGAGCGAATATATTTCTATAGAGATCTGATAGAACGGATCACTGTGAGAATAACTATGCAGTGGAGGTACAAAAGATATCTGGAGGCTATGGACTATCAGATTGTTTCGGTTCCAGACAGTGTTGAAAATGTGAGCACATTTAAGTTTACTTTTTGAAAACCTAAATAAAAACAAGTTTTTTTCAGAAAATCTATTTGTGGAGCACTTATTCCCCAGAGAGCTGCGTATCCGAAGGCAAGCTCAATAGAGACTTGACGGCCGTTTTCAGTAGATGCATAAACATGCTGACGCTTGAACTGAGTCTCGGTCGAATTGACAGTCCGGAAAGAAAGACGGAACTTTTGGGCGTTGTGAATCTCTTGACCCATGGAACAGTTGAAAATCTTGTGTTCTCTGGCTTCAACGTTTTCTGTGAGGAGACGGCGTGAGTCACAGTATTTCCACAGTTTAAATTACTTTTTTTAAATTCTAAAATCAATATGACAGAAAGAGTGTTCTCGATGCCATTCAAAGTCATCATTTTCCCAGAATCACTTTATCATCTCATAATTATTATTGCTTCCAAACATTTCTGTCAACAGGTCAGTTATTTCTAATATTTTGTTAGTGGTGGTAGATGCCCTTTAAATTTTCCTATTCAGGTGGCTTAACCGTGCATTTTCTCTCTCAAGCTCTCAAATTTGTAACCTCAGTTATTGTCGAACTGACCAATCAGACACATACTTCATGGCCAGTTAACTTTGCTGAGTTCATTAACCGTCATGCGAACTTGAGAGCTGAACTTTTAAGAGAGCCAGAGCGGCACGGAGACACAACCATTCGCATAACTATTGCCATGTCTTGAGCTGATCATGCTTTTTCAAACATTGTAAAATTGTATCATTCATCATATGCAATTCTGTTCAGTATCTTTTTTTCAAGATTTTGTTTCTCTTTGGATAAGACAAAACGACTAAACAGAGATTATTCTGCCAGCTGCGTTGATTTGATTCTTCATTCTTCATATTTGATTTCGAAAATACTGTCCAAGCTTAGACGCGCCCCTCATTTCGCGCGCAATTTTCAGTTGTCAACACTGACTCGTTCGTGCCTACTCGCTAAAAGCCTTCTCGAGATGCCGCCATCTTGTGATTTCTCTCTCGTTAGTTTACCGGCGGATATCATTCGGAGGATAGTCAAAGTCGGCATAGAGCATTACGACGGCATGAAATCGGTAACCTTTTTATTCCCAGTTTTTAATCATTTGAGTTGCTGATATATCATTCAGATTTCCCCTCGCTGGAGAGCTCTAGCGGGCGATTGTCTCAACACCACCAAGCACCTCCCGGGCATTGACTCGGTCGCGATTCGTATTAAAGAGCATACGTGGCTATCTGTACACTCGGTGTATCTCGAGAAATACCACAACTACTTCGGTTTTAAGAATAGCCCGAGCGCGCAGTGGAATGATTACCTAATGAACGTATGTTTCTCGAAAAAGATCAGATATTAGAAATATTCGAAATCATTCGAATTACTTATCAGCATACAACTCCTGGCATGAATAAATAATTATTAAAATTATTTTTAAAATATTATTATTATTATTATTATTATTATTATTATTATTATTGCAGTACGTAATGGACGATCATTTGTTCAAATTCACCTTCAATAAGAAGTTCAATATGAAGAACCTGCTAGAGGGAAAACCCGAACTTTATCTGGCTGAACTCTTCCGCAGATGCTCTCGTATCAGAAGGCTACAGTTTAATCTGCCTATCCGTAGGAGTAAATCGGAGATACTTGCGAGTATGAGCATGTTGGGAGATACAATTGTTGAAGAGCTCCATCTCTCAAATCTTGAGTCATTCGATGAAGAGACTGCGTAAGTGTTTCTCCAAAATCATAAGTATGGCGCGAATTACATTTAAGATCATTCTTACTTGAAATAGTTGGAAAGCGTTCGGTGAAGAAACTGACACTCAAGGGCATGTTTGACATATTCATGTACAACATTCTAGAACGTGAGATTCAACCATTCGTTTCATAAAAGTAACTAAAATAGCATTAAGGTCATGATAATTTCGGACCTTTTTTCTCTGAAATATCTCGACTCGTGTCTACTATCATTCTTGAATTGTCTGACGAGAGGAATAGGGAATATGCTCGTGAACTCGCAAGAAATCTGACGAGCACATCGCAAGTTACTGCAACAATGAATGTAATAACAAGAGTGTATTCGCTAAGTGGGAACGGCAATGAAATAAGCATTGTCGCTAAAGACAAGTAAAGCTCGGAATACGGATCTCGTTATATTCAAATTCTCACTGTTTTCCCTTTTATCGCATTGAAGCATTCATATTTGTTGTATTTTTTTAATATTCTGAATAAATTCTTCTAATTTTTTTTCCGCATCGCACGACGCATTTGAATTGAAAAGAAACGGATCGAAAATGGATATACGTTTTGCCAACGGCGTCAAAACGGGCAAGCGCCTGGTTGCAATCCGAATGCATGCACACTAATTGTGCATCAAAATTGACTTCTTCGTGTCAGGTTGGGCTCCAACGCATTATTCAATGGAATATCGAGCAACCTCTTGTACAAGTTTGGCGACTCTTCCAACCCTCGTAATCCGAATCATTCTTCGCGACTTCAAACGCGCAAAGCATATAGACGATGTAGACAGTCTTAGATTGGTAAGTTTGTCCATGTGAGTACTTTTTATAGCTAAAAGATTGGAAATTGCAAGATTTCACCAATCTGGAATCAGCTCGCCCTCGAACTTATCAGCTCGCATCCTTCCCTTCTGCCGCCCATAAGTCGAGTCGAGTGGTCTCTCGAGGACAGGCTGTTGTTGATTCAGACTTCAAAGAGATATCGAGATTTTCTGGGGCTCAATACTCGCAGTTGCACTGCAAACAAAGGGAATGTGAGTATCTAAATATTATTGTAATACTTGTTAAACTTTTTATAAAATCCAGTTTCAAGTAAATGCAAGAGCCGTTGACTCGAGTTGAAATACGAGCCGTGTGAAACCATGTTTTCAGAACCCGTTCAGCTACGAGGTACATGGTTCGGACACCACCATTTTCGAGTGGAAGCACCGTCCGCTAGTTCTTTTCGCTTATCGAGAATTCTTTCTTGTACCTGGACTGTTGATGCTTACGCTTATCCTTTTCTTGACAATTCCGTCTGTTGGCGGCGCTTGTTTGCTGACATTGTTCGGTTACATGATATTGCGTGATCCAGCATTTCGTTTGTACCCGACAATGGAAGAGTCAGCGGATGCGAATCGTCTCAAACGTCTGTTCGATCGATGTAGAAGGGTCGACAACCTCAAGCTAAGTCAATATGGGTCGGCAGACTCGCTGAAGAGAGTTTGTGAGGTGAGCAAGCGTTGGAACTTCTTCTGTTTTGGGTAGGCCCTCGATCGGAAGGTGTATTTTATAATAGCAGGTGCTTGGCGAAACATCAATTCGAATTCTTGAACTTCGGGATTGCTCGCGATTTGATGCGGTGCTCAGGTTTGACTCAACTATTTTCAAATCAATATCAAACATTTAAATACGACAGTTCTATCATTCTCGAAATTATCAAAAACAATGGTGTGAAGGAAATGACTGTTTTCGCGATCTCGTGGGACATTGAAGCTTTGCGTATGTTTGGTTGCAATAGAGTAAAAAATTGCGAGATAAACCAATAATGATTCATCTCTCTATTTCTCATGAAATACGGTTACCGGCTTGAAGCAACGTTAGATTAGTTCAATTTTTTATGTCATTATTTGACCCGTTTCATAACTGTGTTTTATTTACACAAAAGACTAAAGAACTTTGCAATAGTCTGACGCTTCAGATGAATTCCTCCGCGATGCAATGCACAGTTCGCTATCTACAATCGCGGTGTATGGCTATCCGGAGCACAACGGAGTAACCACTCGAAATTACTCAAACGTCCAGTTCTGGAAAAAGCTTCAAGATGAACTACAAAGTTCCGGAATTTTCTATGTTCAATTTTCAGGAAATCTTAGGCATGATAATAAGTCTTACTTGCGGCTTCACTTGACTAGATTGCATAGAAGACTGTGAATGTGCTTTCCTTGTCAATTAAAAAAGTTTAGTCATTTACGTACTACATTTGTCTCGAATAATTGTTCTGTACTGAACATAATTAAGCGCTCGCATGAAACACATCGATTTCATCGTACGCGTGGTTTTTTTTGTCGATTTTCGAGCAATTCTTTCGAGGAAAATTGCAATGCTGCCCAAAGCAACTCCCATTGTACCTTTGATATATTTTTTGCCGTTAATTTGTTTATTTATTTGATATGAACTTCATATAAACTGGTGTACCAAGCGTCTGACGGTTAACAGAAAGAGCGTCGTTTCGCCGCTCCTAGGAATTGTTTCTACATATTCCAGTTTCTGTCAATTGGAGTGTCCTTTGACCACGATGGGCTATCAACCGAACCTTGATTCTTTGCCACATGACATGATCAGATCTATAATTCAGTCGAGCTCACTCGACGAACTTCACTCTTTGCGTTTGGTAATATTTGACTTGCCTACAATTTCTCTCGATTTCTCACTACAGATCTCTCGTATCTGGAATTCGCTCATTCTTGAGCATTTTGCACGATATAGATCATCCCTTCCCTCGATCAAGCGAATTGACTGGACGCTTAATGGTTTTACTATGAACCTGAGAATTCTGAGCAAATATTGGAAATTCTTAGGAATTGATGAGCGATGTTTCGCTCTTGATGAAACACGCCGTTTCCGAGCACGCTACAGCATTTTCGAGGTGATTTTCTTTTATTCTCAGTTTCAAAAATCACATTGTATGCAGGATTCAACCGAATCGGAGTTCCAATGGCAACATCTTCCCTTGGTCACACATCTCGTTGACAATCTTGCTTGCTTGTTCTTCTTTGCTTTGGTGTTTATCTCGCTGATCTCCTACGTTGTACTCGAATCAAGACTCCTAGCGGCTGAAGCAGTCTGTGCGATCGTTTACTTGTTCGTGATTGTCGGGCAATTACCGCAAGAAGAGTCGGAATCGATGAACCGTCTGGTGCTCTTGTTCGAGCGGTGTTCACAAATCCAACACCTGAGACTCGCCTCAACCAAGGATATCGGTTCCGTGCGCGAGGCGCTGGGCAATGTGCCCATTGTCACGCTGGAGACTAGAGGAAGACTGATTCACTTTGGAAAAGACAGGTAGTTTTGATAAGCCCTAACAAGAATAATACACACGTTCCAGTTCATATGTTCACGATATGATCAGAATCAATGGAATCCATGAACTGATAATATACGCCGAGCGTGATGATATTGCTGTACTTCGTAAGAGAGCATTCTTTATCATAAACTAGTCTGAGTATAGAAAAGTCGCGCTGAAAAGAATCGTTAAACTATCACGATTGAAACTTTTTAAATAATATACCGTCTAAGAAAAATAGCAATATTGATTGAAGATATGTAACACCAGAATTTCCAGGCAAATTCATTCCGAAAGCCATGCAAACTGTCACTTCAATTCGATTGTACTCGGACAATTTGTGGCCTGAGCAGTTGACTGCAGAGTTCTGGGCAGCGTTCTGGAAAGATTCGTACTCTTCGGGAAGTATCGATGCACGCACGATTGAGTTCGCCCATTATCCGGCCGGATATGGGTCCTCGTTGCTTGCTCATTTCACCGCTAAATGATGATGCATACAATTGACTTCTGCCTAAAAGTGCTCGTTTTCTTATTTTTCTTCGAATTTCTGATTTCTGCATGAAACAAGTTTGTTTCTGCATTCGGAACACATAAAAATATATTTAATAAAAAGGCCTTCGTGGTAAGTGGTTCCAGTACTCGCACCAGCCGCATTGCACGATTGACGCTTATTGCGATTTTTTTCTATTAAAAACTCTATTCACGCTCTCAATCTGAAGTTTTCCCCACCATCGATCAATGATGATGCCATCTTCTGATGGTGATGGCATTAACCTCGCTGATCTGCCTTCTGATGTCATTAGGGAGGTCATCAAAGTTGGAGTGCAATCTTTCAATAGTATGCAACTGGTGAGCGTGAAAACATTTTCGATCGATAATAGAATTGTTTAGATTTCGCTTCGATGGAATGCTCTGGCACAAGATCTTCTCACTAATCGCAAACATCTTCCTGTAATCAATAGTTTCAAATTCAGTTTGGAATTCGATTGTGAATGCGAGGAAAACTACCGCACTGAAATGACCATTCGAATTCCGAGAAGCTTTCGCAGTTTCTTCGGGATTGAAGACTGGGAGATAGCAGGTTTTGTCGGAAATTCAAGCGAATTTGTGAGTTTCTTTGTTCAAATTTGGCAATCGATATAATTTTTCAGATTGCTGATATTTGTTCAGGATCTTTTTTCGAGAACAATAATGCGGCCGTAGTACAATTTGTTACTTTTCTTTTCAAGAGATGCTCCAAAATTAACGTGCTGGAAATCAGTCTTTATTCTGAATTTATTCCTAAGCAGAAGGAAGTTGAACGAAACTTGTTCATCAAACTGTTGGAGATGACCTCCGTGAACACGCTTTCGATAAGAGATCTCAACTATTTCGCTCATGAAACTGCGTGAGTTAAATGAACCTCAAACAATTATTGACCTTTTTAGAAACGTCGCAGTAAAACGATTACTGATTGCATAACTAGAGCAAGAGGTCTTCAGCGACTTGTAATATCGACAACACACCCGCATGCTGTTTCTAGAATATTGACTAGAGTTCCCGAGTTAGGCGGCGCCTAGGCCGCCCAACTCATTTTTGTTCACAATGAATAAAGCCTAACTCGCCTGACTGCGAACAAAGGAATCCTCGCAGGCGCCTATAGGCGCCCAATCATTTCATTCTCCCCTTTCACTCTGGATGCGCTGGTCTAGCTCGGCGGCAATGATTGGAGTTTCAGTTGGGATTCGATTGAGTTTCAGTGGTTAATTCATAAGAAAAGACTGGCAGGCGGGGACAATGAAATACGCCTGCCAGGCGTACTGTATTATCGGCGCCTGACTAGGCTTTTCGACCGCCTCAGAAAAGCCTGAGTGGGCGGAATGGCCTGACTCGGGAACTCTAATATTGACATGTATGATTTGAAAAAAAAACAGTCGAAACAATGGTAAATACATTTAGATAATGAGGTTTCTCGAACGTTTTTCGCAAAATCATTTCGCATAGTACCTTCTATGGTACTTGAACTACATTACGAAAAATATTCCGACTATGAGGTTATTGCAAAACTTTGGCTACGGGAAACAGTCCAGTTCAACAAAACTGGAGTAGCCAAAGCCATGTTAAAGAAGGAGATTCAAAGTGATAACAATTGCATTATCCGTATCATCATCACACCAATTGAACTTTAAAAAAATCCAAAGATTTTTTCTCCAAACTATGTTGAAATATTCCTGATGTGTAGTGCGTAATATACAACAATTTTTTATTTGAAAGAAACAAGTGAAGTAAACGATGAAATATTTGTGCTGAAATCACAAAATTATTTTTACCTTGTACAAAGGTGCATTTGTAAAGACGTTATCAATAATGTTGAATCGCCGGCAATTCGAAATCCTTGTAGTAATAAAAATCGTCACACGTGGAGTCTGAATTTGCATTAATTGCATAAATCGAACTGCAAGGATGAGGGAGAGGAGGGATCGCTCTTCCCGCTCTTTTTTGCATTAGCGAGAACGTATCCCTTTGTCCACCCTGCTCTGGACGGAACAACGGGTGCGAAAACGCTGTAAGCATCCACTCGTTCCACCCGCATCGCTCACTAACTCGACGCTTATCTTTCAGCTCTACTTTTATGCCCTCTCTCTTTCAATCGCAAGACTCTCAAAATCATCGCTCGATCATGGCCTCTCCTGATGGATTCGAGCTCAACCTCGCTGATCTCCCTTCGGATATCGTTCGGGAGATTATCAAAGTTGGAGTGCAATCGTTCAATAGTATGCAACTGGTGAGCGTATCGACATTTTCGAACTTCTTTGATTTCCGGACGACTAGAACGAATAAAATTCTAGGCGGGAAAATCATAGGGAATGCATTCAATAGGAATGAAGGTCGGCCAGATAGAGAATGAGATGCCCAAACTTTTTATGGATATCAGTGTCGTGAAAAAGTTTTCGATCGAGTAATGTAGAATTGTTCAGATATCTCACCGATGGAACACCTTGGCTCAAGATCATCTGAATAATCGCAAACATCTTCCTGTAATAAAGTGTTTCACATGGCGTGTGAAAGAAGACGATGGATACGGATTTACTACTATGACCATGCAACTTCCCGAATGTTTTCGAACTTTCTTCAGTGTTGATGACTGGGAAATAGCTAGTTACATCGGTCGTTCAAGCAATCTTCCGGTAAGTGACTTTCCCAGATCTTCTCCTTTGAGTTAAATAATCAGTTTTCTCAGCTTGTTAAAGTTCGATCAGGACGAAATTTCGAAAATAACAGCGCTGCTGTGGAATGGTTTGTCACCCATCTTTTCAAAAGATGCTCCCGAATTGAAAAACTGGAGATTGATTATATTGATACTCGATTTGGATGCAGTATTGAGTTGAAGAAAATGGAAATGAGGATGATCGTGAATATTCTGGAGTTCATTCCTGTTAATGAACTTATATTCAGAGGGCTCACACAGTTTAACGAAGAAACGGAGTTAGTCAGCTTTAACTAATTCTTAATCGAACATAATATTTATAGGGAAGCGATTCTCGATTTCACATCTCGCGCCGCCCCATTTCAACGTCTAGCAGTATCCTCTTATCACCCCTACGTTATCGACGAAATGTTAGAGAGTGAGATTTTAACCAAAAATACGCACCCGATCGAATTGTTTCTGCACATACGAGGTGAACAATATTCCTCATCAGATCAAATGTTCTGTTCGAAAGCATTGCGGCTCGCTTCAAAATTCGAGCTACTAATTGACTACAACTTCTGTGATGCAACACTGAACCATTCGTGGCTTGCAAAAGCAGACCGATTCAATAGAAGAGGATCACTGGCTGCTCTGGTGACAATGGAATCACTGAAAAACGGTGTTACCTTAGTCCATCTCAAAATCACAGAACCATAGTGCTCAAAACTTGTCAGACAACTCTATATTCCTGAAAACTAATTGTGTTGTGCCGTTTTGCAAACAATAAATTAAAATAAAGCGCTACGTTATTCAATTCATATTGATCACATCTGGTGAGGATAAACAAAAATGAATAACATCTTCCCTCTCAATCACCCTTCTCCACCTGGGAAGGGCAGACAGAGAAAGGAAGCAGATTTGCTTGACTCGAACTGCAAAGACTAGGAAGATGAGGGATCGCTCTTCCCGCTCTTTTGGACTGGAAACTCATCTCATTGTCCACCCTGCTCTGGATGGAACAATGCTGCGAACCTCCAATTGTGCCACCCGCATCTCTACCGAACTCGACGCTTATCTTTCAGCTCTGTTATTATGCCCTCCCTCTTTGAATCCCTAGTCTTTCAAAGTCATCACTCGATCATGGCCTCTCCTTTTGAATTCGAGATCAACCTCGCTGATCTGCCTACTGATATCATTCGAGAGATCATCAAAGTTGGAGTCGAATCATTCAACAGCATACAGCTGGTGAGTTGACAAGAACGTTTGATGGATATTTCATGAGCTTAAATTTGAATCCTCAGATATCTCATCGATGGAACAATTTGGCAAAACAGCATCTGGCAAAACGCAAACATCTTCCGGTGATCAATATTTTGAAATACAGCTTAGAATACGATAGCGAATGCGTGGGAAACTGCCGCACTGAAATGATCATTCGAATTCCGAGAAGATTTCGCAGTTTCTTCGGTGTTGAAGACTGGGAGATAGCAGGATTTGTCGGAAATTCAAGCGAATTTGTGAGCATGGTTGTCCAAATTGGGCAATCGAATCGTTTTTCAGGTTGCTGATATTTGTTCAGGATCATTTTTCGACAACAATAGTACGGCTGTAGTAAATTTTGCAACTTGGCTTTTCATGAGATGCTCCAAAATTGACGTGCTGGACATTAGTTTTGGATACATTCCTGAACCAATGAAAGTTGAACGAGTCTTGTTCATGAAGATGTTGGAGAAGACCTTCTTTAGCACGCTCTCGATTAGAGATCTCCATCGTTTCGATCATGAAACAACGTGAGTTAAAAAAAAACCTCCAATAAATATTGATCGTTAAAAATCACAGGAAAATAATCATTGATTGCATGACTGCTGCGAAAGATCTTCAGCGACTGGTTATCTCGACCGATCCACAAATTGTTTCTAAAATATTAACAAGTAAAGTTTGAAAGATATTTCGCGATAACTGAATATACTAGATAATGAGGTTTCTCGAACGTTTTTCGCAAAATCATTCCGCATAGTACCTTCTATGGTACTTGAACTACATTACGTAAAATACTATGAGGTTATTGCAAATCTTTGGCTACGGAAAACAGTCCAGTTCAACAATACTGGAGTAGCAAAAGCCATGTTAAAGAAGGAGATTCAAAGTGATAACAATTGCATTATCCGTATCATCATCACACCAATTGAACCTTAATAAAATCCAAAGATTTTTTTCTCCGAACAATGTAGAAATATTTATTATGTGTAGTACGTAATATCCAACAATTTTTTTATTTGAAAAAAACAAATGAAGTAGACTATGAAATATTTGTGCTGAGATCACAAAATTATTTTTACTTTGTACAGAGATGCATTTGTAAAGACGGTATCAATAATGTTGAATCGCCGGCGATTTCAAACCCTTGTAGTAATAGAAATCGTCTCACGTGGGGTATGCAATTTGCATGACTGGAACTGTAAATGTTAGGGAGAAGAGGGTTCGCTATCCCCCATATTTTTAACATTTTACATGGGCGAGAAACTCATCCTTTGTCCACCCTTCTCTGGATAGAACAATGCTGCGAACCTCCAATCGTGCCACCCGCATCTCTAACGAACTCAACGCTTATCTTTCAGCTCTATTGCTATCCCCTTCCTCAACATTCTAAATCATCGCTCGATCATGACCTCTCCTCATGGATTCGAGCTCAACCTCGCTGATCTTCCTTCGGATATCATCAGGGAGATCATCAAAGTTGGAGTGACATCGTTCAATAGTTTGCAACTGGTGAGTAGATTTTGAATGATAATAGATAATTTCAAGCCAAATATGCGAGAATCAAATGTGATCGTATCAGATATCTCACCGATGGAATACGTTGGCTAAAGAACATCTGACTATTCGCAAACACCTTCCGATGATCAATCGCTTCGTATGGGAAATAAAAATAAATGTGAAATATTTGGATGGAAGACTGCAGCCCACAGCGACTACCATATTGTACGCGCAGCTTTCCAGCGCGCATTTACGATTTTTCGGAGTCCAAAACTGGGGAACTGTTCAATCTTCCACGAAAAATGTGAGTGCCTAAAATCAGCATGACTTTAGTTCCATAAATTTGGGTTTCAGCTTGTCTACGTGTTCTCAGGAGACCGATTCAAAGATGGCGGGAACCGATTTGCTACTCAATTCTTTCGACGATGTTCTCACATCGAGCGATTTGAGTTCGATTTGAAACTCAATGAAACGGAGCAAATGAATAAGATGGATAACATAACCGTATTATTGAAAAATTTGACAGTTGGAGAACTTGTTTTCAAACATGTTCGTCGTTTGGACATGCAATTTGCGTGAGTTATTTTTTACACTGCATTTTGAACATGAAACAAACCACGAGTACAAATTCAGTAATCTAATTCTTCAATACGGCGCTCGAGCTCAATCAATTCAAAGTTGTATCATATGCCCAAATAATTTCTTTTCAGAGTTGTGCTCACGTAAGCGATGCTTGGGTATGGTTCGAACTGTAAAAAGCAGCTGCAATGTGGGGCTCTGTCGGGATTGTGAGGTCCCATAGGAATTGTGAGGTCCCATCGGAATTGTGATGTCCCAACAGAATTGTAAGGTCCTAAGAAAAATAAAATATGCTCGATGGAATTGTGAGGTCCCATCAGACTTGTATGGTCCCAACAGAATTGCAAGGTCCCAAAAATTTGAGTAACAATTCCCACTGGAAGCCTTTGAATCTTCTTGGGACCTCAAAATTCCCGCGTGAGCGTATGAGTAAGTTGGACAATTCATTGATTCAATCAAGGTAATGCGATGACTTTTCCAAATAAAAAATATATGCAAATCGCATTAATCCTTCGACAAGGATGAGAGGGAGAAATTGTTGAGAAATTGTTTGTCAATTGTTGAACAAGGACTGAAGTGACCGATCTTCCTCAAACGTGGATAGGGCTAGGGCTCTACTCTCGCTTAATCGTCCAATAAATACTCCAAATTCCGATAACATTATCTAGTCTCAACCAAGTTTCCTGGTCCAAGCAATATTTCAACTTTCATG
This sequence comes from Pristionchus japonicus, assembly GCA_900490845.1. Lineage (NCBI taxonomy): Eukaryota > Metazoa > Nematoda > Chromadorea > Rhabditida > Neodiplogasteridae > Pristionchus > Pristionchus japonicus. Next base: position 506,775 of record LS517015.1, read on the forward strand.
GTTTTTTTTAATACCTTGATTGAGAACATGAATTGTCGATCTCACTCATACGCCCCCGTAGGAATTGTGAGGTCCCAAGAAGATTCAAAGGCTCCCAGTGGGAATTGTAAGGTCCCAAGAAGACTCAAATTCTTGGAACCTTACAATTCTGTTGGGACCTTACAATTCTGACGGGACCTCACAACTCCATCGAGGGTCTTTTATCTTTCTTGGGACCTCACAATTCTGATGGGTCCTCACAATTCCTATGGGACCTCACAATCCCGACAGAGCCCAATGTGGCTCCGTGAACGGAAATAATCTCGTGCTAAGCAAACAATTCATTGCAGTGGATGACTTCATTACGTCTATATCGAAACTGACAAGTTTTTTCTCGACGGTTGAGATAGTAAAGCATTACGAAGGTTACTTGTGGCAAACATACGACATTTCAACGTGCCGTTTTTATTGGCAACAGAGAACCTATGTGATCAACAAAAACCGGAAGTTAAAACTCAGTGCTGAACTCCATCAGAAAACAATGCAAGATGATGCAACCCGTTTCAGTATCAGGATCACAAAACTCTAGAGACTCTGAGTTTGCAATGGCACTTCTACCGTTTCTCACTGAAATAAATATTTTGTCGTAATCTCTCATCAAAATATTAATGTTTCGCTGACTAATATTGTAAGAATTTTTATCATCCTGCACAACTTTGACACAATAAAATGAAAATTACATACTCTATAGAAAATTATTATATGCAGCGCACGTTGTAGCGACAAGGGTTAAGGATTAATTATTTGTGAAAAGACAATGATTGAAATATGGCAATTTTGAACGAAGGCAGTCATTGCACTTGCTCACGAGCAGAGATGATAACAACAGTTCGCATTGCCTCATTCTTTCATATTCTGTTTTCTCACGTGGACATTTGAGCAGGAAGAAATATCTCTATTCATTTCGTGCAAGAGAAACTCCATCGGCGTATAGTCGTACGACTCGTTAAATTCGAGCACAATCTCGTTCACCAAACCAGCAGCTTTGGAAAAGAAAGTGTAGGACCGCGAGAGACCTTCAATGTTATGCAGATAATTTTTTTTTTAAATCATCGCATCTCACCAAAATTTCTTTCGTAGATGTAAACACCGTTCTTTCACGACATTATGAATGGACGAAATTGAATAATTTTCAGGATAGTGTTTCTGATCATTTTTGTTATGAAATATCTTTACTGAACGTTGAACGGAAAACTTACGCCGTACAATGGTCAAAATTGACAAGTCCTGTGAGGGCGATATTTCCAACGCAACAATCTCCAATCTTGATCAGGATCCAAATGAGCTCCGTTCTTCTTTGAACAATATTCATGTCCAGCTCCAAAATATCGACTTTCGAGCACCTTTCAACAAGACCGGCGATTTGGTTCAAGAGTCTTCCGTCCAAAAAATCTGTTGTAACGGGAGAGCAAAATAAGATGAACTGAAAAAATATTTTCGCTAAATTTTGAATGGCGGATCTCTACCGAATTATCGTCTGCAATTTGCAAAATATCCCAAGATTTGATTGTGAAGAATTGTCTATATTTTCTTGGGATGCACAACTTAGCGCTCACGATTCATTTATTGTTAGATGTAAAGCACATTCTATCGATGGTAAGACACCGTTTGTAGTTAGCGAGAAATTCAAGGGTCAGCTCGTGCCATCGGGGCGAAATCTCAAAAAAATGTTTTACTAGGGTCTTTGATTACTCATTCTTGCTCACCATTTGAACCATGCTGAATGACTCTTTTCCCACATTGATGATATTCCTGATAATATCGGCCGGTAGATTCAATAGGTTCAATGAGATTGAATCTTCCATCGATAATATCTTATCGTATGAAAACTACTATTGCGCTGGTAAATTCGACGTCACGCGTCGAAAGCTCTCACGGGAAGTTTTTTTTTGAAGATGTCCATCTACTTTGGTACCAGTTGCTTGCCTACAAAGTTGCGCATGGCGACGGTATGATCGAATGATTAATAACTTTATTTTTATCGAGAAATATTTACTGTTCGTATACAGTTGGACAGTTGGACAAAGATTTTGAACCAATTGAATAATGAATTATCGATAAATTGCATTGAGTTGCATAGATGACGAATAGTTTCTCGTTTCGATAACTAAAATCACTGCGCCCGCTCAACCACTCGTGCAGTGACAATAATATATACTCGCACTTGACCATTGCTAAGTGTTTTCCTCTCGGCTCTCGCTGTAACCGGAGCATATGTGGAATATGTTGATAGTTTGCTTGCGAATTCTTGCCACCGAGTTAGCATTCGCACCGAAGTGTTCAGGTCCTGCTTCACTTCCAGCACAATCTCGTCCACGAAATGAACCGCGTTAGAAAAGAAGGTGCAGAACCAGGGAAGGCCTTGAATGCAAATATTTACAAAATTGTTTTTTTATAATCAAATTTGTTGAAATCATACGGTCACGAATTTCATGTATGAATTCATCGTTTTTTCCGGACATTTCGAGCCGTTTGAACGAGCGTTTTCGGAGCGCTCCAAGGATTGGTGTTCTGAAAAATACACGCGGTTGTAATTTTTTTGTCAATGTTTCATGCTGTTTTCAGGTGATATATTATCTAATACAAAGTGCCAGTTCTCACGATGTGTCACATATGAAATGTGCGATGCCAGTGAAGGCAAGTGTCTTGACATCACGAGTTCCAAGCTTATTCAAGACCGCGAACATTTCAGCTCGGTTTCTTTCAACATTGACGTCGAACTCCAAACGCGCTATGTACGAGCAGCGCTTAGTGAGCCCAGCAATTTGACTGAACAACCTTCCTTTCAAATCCCCTTTCAAATCGGTTGTAGTAGGTGAATAAACCATAATTTGCTGAAACTTCAAGTTTGTTATTTACAGACGGGATCATTTACCGAATCATCGTCCGGAATAGGCGTAATACCCCAAGAACTGATTTTGAAGAAACGTTTGGCTTTTACTGGGATGAAGAGTCTCGCGCCCACACATTTCTTACTTACGATAAAAACGCGCAAAACATTGATAATGAGCGAGCGCTTTTTATGAGCGAGATACTCAAGTGTGAGGACGTTCCACCGAGGCGAAATCTTAATAACGAGAAGTTATAAAAGTCGAGAATCAAAGAAAGTTGACTTCAAACTCACCATTTGAATATTGCAGAACGAGTCGGAATCAGCGCTGATTATCTTCCTGATAATGTCGGCCGGTAGATTGGAGAGATTGAGGGAGCAATCCAGCAGCGACATCGAATAACGGAAAGACTAGGGATGCACGGGTAGAAGGCGTAGCACTTTAAAGAAAAACGCCAAAAGTTGATGCTTTGATATTTTTGGAACCAGTCGCTTGCAATGCGGTTATTATTAGAACAGAGCTCGGGATGATTTGAAGATTATTTGGCCTTGTGGCTATCTCTTCTTCAACCGTTCATCGTCCCCTCACCAAATGATAAGATAAACATTCGAAACTTTATCGGTAAAATAAATATTCATAATTCGAAGATAGAAAACAATAGAATCAGTTGGAACACGGTTTACATAGCGATCGACAATTATGAGTGCGAGAATATCAATTGTAAAGGTAAATAGAGCGAACTAATTTTAGTTAACGTTGAATCTTGTCCACAACACGAGCCGTAATGTTGATGTCAATTCTTGCTTGACCATTGTTCAGGGTTTTTCTTTCAACTGTCGCTGTTACCGGTGCACTTTTCGTAATTTCGAATGCGATTTCCTGCCACAGAGTGACTCTTTCTACGGAAGTGTTCTCTACGTGTTTCAGTTCCATCACAATCCTGTTTACCAAACCAGAAGCTTCAGTGAAGAAAGTGGAGCGACGACCTTGAATGGCAGTTTATTAAAATCTTTTTTGTCAGCGAATAGAATCATTGTTACCATTTAGAATGTCGTAGATATATTGATCACGGCTTCCCGACAGTACGACCCCATCAAACGAACGCGTACGAAGCACCTCCAGGAAAATTTCTCTGAAAATAAGATTTTTTGATATTATTGTTGTAACGAAAACTCACGCTGTTTCCAGCGAAAAGTTCACAAGTCCAGTAAAGGCAATATTTCTTATATCACATGCTAGAAATTTGTTTAGGATCACAAATAGTTCGGATTTTCGTCGAGCAATATTCATGTCCAGTTCCAACAGCTCAATGTGCGCAAACTGTCCAACAAGCAAAGCCATTTCATTCAAAAGTTGTCCGTCGTTCAAATCCGTTGTGGTTGGTGACGAAATTGCGAATTTCTGAAAATTAAGGGTGGCTGCTCATCCCCACTACTTGATTTTGGGGAAACTGACTTTTCTTTGCACGCACAGTTTTGCGCTTACGCATCCCCTAGTCACCGCGACAAAGCTCAGTCTATCGATGGGGAGCGAACGTTTGCACTCAGTAATCAGGGCGTTCCAGCGAGGCGAGATCTAAGTAGTTGAAACAGATGTAGAAGTACCATCTACTCCCGGCCTCCCTTCCACAATGATGTTCGAGTGAGGGGGGGGGGGAATGAATTGAAATAAGTAGAAGGAGAGGTGAAATTGGCGGGAGAGAGGAATCGAGGGAGGAGGGCTTACCAATTGAACATTGCAGAAAGGCTCTTCATCAACGCTGACAATCTTCCTGATGACATCAGCCGGTAGATTGGAGAGATTGAGTTCATCCGCAAGCGACATCGTATAGTGTGAAAGAAGGAGGAAACTACTGATACACGGAGATATTTGAAGGGAGGCGTCTTAATTTCGAAAAGACGCCTGCCACTTTGTGATTTGAATACTTCTTGGCTGGATGCTAAATATGATGTTACGGTACAACACTTCTTTGCTGATCAGTTTGCGATTCATCTTTTTCCTGGCAGGCAGTCGAATCATGGAAGTTCTTTGGAGGTGAAGACACCCATTGTATAAATCTACTGAGAAGAAATTCTCTGTTGTCTTTGTCTGCTTCTTGTAAGTAAATTAGTGAATAACAAGCAAATTAATGAAGAGAAAATAAAAATCGAACGAAAGAAGTATTTCTCCGTCACGTCGGCAACGTTCCATCGGTCCATTCCCCTCTTGCGGACTACGAAGAACTAGCAAATCGATAAAAATGATTTTGCAGATCTTATCGGCTGCGCAAATTTTATATGCGTAGGATGACATCAGCTTCATTTCCATCGCATATTGCATTCTTCGACATGTTTCGATTCTGACTCATCCAATATGCGATCCCTCTCTTCTTCGAGGGGTGATACTGAATCTCCCGTCAGACCAGGTACGAAACCATGATCTGGAAGCTCGTCTTGCTCTCTGCTCTGCTCATTCCGCCAATCGCAAGTGAAGCCGCTGTCAGCCAATCAGTGGTAAGCTGATTTTGTATCACATTCCCCTCAAAATTATCCTTTTTAAGTGCGAGTCAACGTGGTGTATGCTCGAACCCGATGACAAAATTAGACTTTGTCCGGCTGCAGGTTCTTTTCTCGAAGATTTATTTCTTATTTGTGAGTTTCGCATTAAACTATGAGGGTTTCAGCTGAATCCAACTTGGATGTCGCCGCCATGCTAATGGCGGGTTTGAAATTACCGGAATACAACAATAGTAAGTGCACGCCCTCAATTACTGGTGAAACACCTTTCACAGGAGAAACATTTGAGCGGTACTTGACTGTTGTTTTCAATGTCGGACAGTATGGAAGAGTGAATGGTGAGTCCACTTTCTATTAACAGTTACACATTATTGTCTCAGAAATTGTGCGAGAATCAATCGATGGAAACGCTACCTACAATGCACAGGTCTCTATAAATTATGACAGGCATATGGACGATTTTCTTCTTGATTGATATTTTTTAGCTTTATTACCATGACTCTGCGAAGGGATGACCGTTTGCATTTGAGGCTGTTCTCCCATTTCCCCAACCGATGTAAGTGAACGGAAATATCGTGATTCCTTTTTTTCCAAACTCGAAAAAAAGAAAGACAAAATTACAATACGAGATCAATCAGGTTAACCGAAGTAATCACATTTCTCCCGAGAGTACAAACGTTTATTTCAGCGTGAAAGCTGTTTTTCTGATTGTTGCTTCAACGGAGAGATGGTACCCGATCTATCGTGAAATCGCCCGAGACTTGAATTGTACAATCTCAAGCGTAAGTACATTTTTTTCAAAAAATTGTTCGTTCTTGCATTTTTACATGTTATCTCACATTTAGAGTATGAGGGGGGGGGGGGGGAGAGTGCCAAGATAAGAGATTTATTTTGAGTGTTTATTTTGCTCGCAGCTTTGTAGGAAATCAAACCGATCGACTCCAATCTAGTAGCCGAACGAGACCGAAACTGGGTGAGTATTTAATTTGCAACAGATCTATAGTATCACTCTTGCTAGAATGAAGCAAATCTCATCACGCTCACACAAGACCTTGGATATACAATCAGAGTTGCTGCAAGTTGCCCGAAACCAATGGACCGCACGGTCAGCTTTTAGCTGTTGTTTTTCATATGCATGTAATAACCGCTAAAACAGATTGATGATCATCTTCTTCTTGCGTATCGTAATCGTCATCTATTCAACGCTTCCGACAAAGAAATATGTTCGTGGATGGATTCAAGCATAGAAACTATTGCGACCACGTCAGAAAATGGCAAAACTTCTCTCGTGCCCGCAAATTACGAAGCTAACAGCCGATCAGTAGTGAGTAATGTGAGAAATACGGGAAATGTGCCTATTTCTGTTTTTTCCCTATTTTTTGTTACCTGTTTCTCTCTCCGATCTAAGCAAAGATGCTTGATATGAAGGACAATTACCCGTATTTCGCATTTTTACCGAGCAAGTAATTTTGCTTTAATCTCTTTTATTTTTATTTTTCCAGTGCGAATCAACGTGGTGTACGCTTGAGCCAGATAACAAGTTGAGACTTTGTCCAGCTGCGGGTATTTTGAAATACCGATTCAATTTGCATTTTGCAATGAGTATTTTTTTCAGCTAAATCTAACATTGGTGTAACCACATCGTTACTGGTTGGAATGAGATATGACAAATACGATAACAGTGAGTACCTGCTCTCAAACACTGTTCCAATACCTTCCACAGGAGATGAATTCGAGAGCTACCTTTACAATGTGTTCAGTATCACATACTCCGGGGAACCTCAGAGTGAGCCAACGTTTTTATCAGATTCATCTTTTAAGTTACAGAAATTATTCGTGAAGCTCTTGATCCAAACATATTATACGATGAGAAGGCTCGTTTCATTTATATATTTATTTCTCTGAACGTGAAAAGTTTGGCGATTTTCAGGCCCAATACTCGGACTCCGCAAAGGGTTGGCCTTTTGCAATTACCGATCTCAGCCCATTTCCACAACCGATGTGAGTCTTTGCATGAGTATGATTCTGTAGATCACTGCCATTTAAAAATCACCAATGAAAAATTTAAAAACATATTTACGAGTTCTTCAAATTACCACTGCGAATCACTGTCCACAGAAATGGTGAGCTGAGTTGAGTTATTTCAGCATGAAGGCCGTTCACTTGATTGTTGCATCGACGGAAAGATGGTATCCGATCTACAGCCGAATCGCAGGCGAATTGAATTGCACAATATCGAGCGTAAGTTCGACTTTTTGCTGCAAAATGCTCAATGTTGTGTGTCCCTCTCCTTTTTGTCCAACATGCACCGATAAAAGTGCAAATAACAGGCTCAAAATAGATATTAGTTTCGGTTATTTCTTTTTCATCCCTGATTTGTAGAAGATCAAGCCAATCGACGAGGATCTTGTAGCCGAACGAGACAGGAATTGGGTGAGTACAAAACTCTAGCATGAGGGTGCTCATCCTCTTTCATAATACTCCGACCAATGTGAAAATGTAAAATCCATTTCCAATACATTACCATACCTTATACTCAGAACGACAGCGATCTGATCGCTCTAACACAACATCTTGGATATACAATCAGGGTTGCAGCGAGTTGTCCCAAACCTATGGACCGTACAGTGAGCCGGAATTTCTCAATCTGGCTTTAAAGCGTTTTAGATATGAAAATTAATACAGATCGACGAGCACTTACTCCTTGCCTATGGTAATCATCATCTATTCAATGGAGCCGACGAAGAAATTTGCTCGTGGAGAAACGAGACAATGATAGAAATTGGAATCGAAAGCTCGTCGGAAAATCCTAATACTTCCCTCATTCCCGTTATTGATGAAGACACCAGTATCAACTCTATCGAGAATGAAGGCCCTCAGAATAATGCAACCGAAGT
>LS517015.1:520267-536549 GCA_900490845.1 Pristionchus japonicus
TCCTATCGCGGTCTGGAAGATCGGAGACCTTTCTCCAGCCATCTAATGGGTCTGTGACAAGGAAAGAAAACCGATCCCCCCACCGCGAACCTGGCCAAATGACTTTCAAAAGAGAAGAACCTATCCCATCCTGAAACCCATCTTGATCTGCGCCCTGAAAGCGACACAGATAAAATATTGTATTGTATTGTATTGTATTGATCAATTCCGAATAAATTACTTCTTTCGATCTTCCAATCGTTTCACGATGTCTCTGGCGATCAGGGATCGCTGAAATTACTCTGTATTCATGGTGTGCATGCAATGAGCTGACCGATTTGCCTGACGTGGCTGGTATTAAGAATGCATTCTTCACTAGCTCCGCCCCCTTCTTCCCCTCGTCGAAATGAGTTACTGCGTTGAGCACAGTGATGAAATCATTGCTCAGAGGTGTCGATGGTAGAGGGTTCTGGAAAAATAGCAAAGTTCATTATCTCCCTCCTGCATTTCGAATACCCTCTCATCGACGAACGAGTGCAAATGGGCCGCAACTGCATCGAGAATAGCGCTCATTAGTCTTCCTGAATATTGACGCTCGATAAGAGATTGAGATTCCTCAAGTCGTCAACTCTCTCCTCCTTCCCACCGAGTGGTACCATTCTAGACCATCTGGATACTACGCCTTCAGACTACAACATCTTCAGACCATCAACTCACCCTCCGGCTTCAGTAACATTCTTACGAATTCTCCATCATGTGCTATCTCTTCGATGCCCGTGCAGAGGCACTTGAGCACGGAGATGCTGTAATTCAGCATTTACTTCTGTCAAATATTCAAATCGATTGTGTCAACGTATCTTCACTGTGCACAATTCTCAGAGACTAATGAGAATGGTATGTAATAAATTAGAGCGAAACGAAGTCACAAATAGAATAGTAAAGATGCTAGAAGGAGGCAAGAAAGGGAGAATCCTAAAGAATAAAGTACAAATTTCTGATACTAGCCAACATGTCACAACAAACCCAAGCACTTTATACTCGACATCACTCTCGTTCTTCTTGATAGCGCTAGTTACTTGCTCCATTGCACTCAGATAGAAGTCAACTACGACGGAGATGTCTTGTCGAGCAAAGACGAGACCGACTGGTTTGTCATCGTAGAACATGGCCATTCTGAAGTCAAAATGAGGCCAATCATTGCGAACGTTTTTTTTTGAATGCTTCGTTCAGTTGATGTAATATGTTTCTTGAAATATCCTTTGGAGCTCAGCAAACTCATGTGCAAGCTACTAACTCTTTGAGGATCCGGTTGAAGTTGAACACGATGCCTTTCAATTCGAGTAGCTCGGCCTTAAAAGAGTGTTTAACCTTTGTAAAATGTGCATGCTTGCCGATGTAAAGAGGGTATTCTTGACCCAAACAATAGCTGCTCGAACGACGAAATCGGGAATTTCCTCGCTTTTATTCTTTTCCTTCCCTCTTGCGCTCATCATGGCTCGTTTTTCATTGAAGCGATAGCTGAAAAATATTTTTATTCCGACATCTAAAAATTAGATGTTTGCACTCACACTTGACAGGAAATGTACAAATTCAGCAGATTCGGTAGGTTTCCGACATTTTCCTGCGTCATTGAAGCAAGAACGTTGCCGATCGCAGTGAACGCTTTGCTGGAGCCCACTGAAACTCTCTGATTTGATTCCTCAGAGTTTAATTGAACTTGACCTTTCTCGACAATGTTCGCTCGTCTGTTCAAGTCATTCAATCTCAGAAGATAGTTCACGATGAGATTCACAGTTTTCGGTGAAAAACGCGGTCTCATTAATCCACATATAAGGGATCTAAATCAGCAAAACGCAGAATGAAAAATCAATAAAGAACTAACGAAGCTCCTCTGTCGATCAACTCCAGGTTGAATCCATCATTTTCTGCCGCGCATTGCGAAATTACTCGTGTAATCGAGTCCTGACATAACCATCATAAAAGAAGAAAAATGAAAATGCTACCTCATCAGCTTTGTTCAGTTCCTCCAAAACAAGTATCAACTCACCTCTGAAATATTGCCATTTTTTTCAACAATTTACGTTGAGTTAGTGAGAAAGATGGCTTTCACTAACGGTGTGTACTTGACTCCTTTGCTCGGCTTTGAATCGCCGCCTTTAGTTGGTTCAGTGAAGTCTGAATCCGAGCCCGCCTCATTGCGAGGTTCGAAAATTGACTCCAAAGATACTTTTGAACCCTCGATTTCGTTGTTCTCTTCATCCTCCTTGGACGCCGAATTCTCCCTGATGAAATGGAAATAATAATTGAAATGCGGGTGATCAGACCTCTTTCTTCTATCCCTTCGAGCTCGAACGCAAACAACCACCACCACAATGAGAATGATTAAAATATCGGAAAGAACTGTTAATAGAACAATCAGCCAGGCAGTTGTGTTCAGCTGTAAAATTCATTCAACAGAAATTGAAGGAAAAATACGGATTAGACCTGAGATAAGAAAGAACTGAAGTCGGACATGGTTGTGGGGGGCCATGGCCATGGTTTCTCGAGGTTTTTGTAGCGCTCGTCGAATGTCATTATTCTAACTAGTTTATTGCAATGTAGTCAATGATCTAATGAACCCGAACTTGTTCAGTCTGGTCATCTTTTTGGATAAAAATTTGTATTCGCTATATTAGAACTTCATCTCGCGATATTCATAATAAAGTAAAATCATTGTTTCGTGACAATATAACGAACTCGAATATCTTCTCCCCCGACTGAAGTTGTCTCCATTTCAATCTTGATCTGGAGTTTTTCAGAGATATTCATTCCTTTGTAATCCCAAAAACGGTCGAAATCTGCTCGACTCCAGTGTTTTAGTGACGCAATAGAGACGAGTTCGATCCTTGCAAGAAACTTCAAAGCAACCGCAAAGAAAGTGCGATATCTATCGACATCAAGAAGTATTGTGTCGATAATGGGTTGCTCAGAAAACAAGACTAGTCGATGTAGTGAATCGCGTCGGATCACCTCAAGCAGTGCGTTTCTGTATTGAACACATTATGACAAGCACAGAAAATTATATATTTTATAATAATACTTACACTGATTTCTTAGATGGAAAATTGATGTTATCAATTGCAAGTTCTTCAACAACCGTATCGCTTAGTAACTTTCCAATAATTTTTAACTCCTTCGTTGTTTGTTCAAACTTCAAGGAAAGTTTGAACTTCTCAATGCATGAACACCTTTGAAAAATCCGCGATAGAATATGTGGGATTCTTTCTCGTTGTTGCTTACTGTCCATCCTTTTATATACGAATATGCCCTGAGATATTTAATTGATTACTTATGTATATTTTCAAAGCGATACAGCCTTCACTCACACAATTTTCGGGATCATGTGCTTTCCAATTCTCGCACCCGAATAACGTCCTGTACTTTTCAGGAATCCTCAGGTTAACAATGTGACCTGTTTGACCCAGTATCCTGCGAATTTGATCAATTTTGGGAAGATGTTTGCGGTAATCTAGATGCTCTACGGATAGCGCATTCCATCGAGGAGAGATCTGGAAGAGCCAATTTATCAATTAAAATAAATCGCTCACCAGTTTCACGTTGTCAATCGAATTCAGCTCCAATTTTACAATATTTCTGATTATATCAGAGGGCAAGTCGGCAAGGTTCATTGCTAGAACTTCGACTTATGAGAAGAAGAAAATTAGTATGAACGTATGTAGAAAAAGAAGCGACTGGTAATTGAGCCGTTTTGAATATTTTTTGCGTCCTTTATTACGGTCATTCCATAACTCGGCTCTTGCCACCCCGATCCAAGCTTCATTTATTAATACTAACCGCGTCGTTTCTGTTGTTTCATTCATTATCATTGTTTCACGATCTCGAACATCTCGGAATGAATCTTGCCATCTTACCATCGGATATAATTCGAAGCATCATCAGCACGGATCTGAATTCTTTTGACAACATTCGAATGGTGAGAGTTTTTCATACGGGCGGGTAATTCGGACACGACTGGGTAGGCGTGAAGAATGAGTTACCCTGGATGATGGAGAATGAAAATGTAATACGAAATCCCGTTATCCCGGATAGCGTTACATTTCAACCTCTTTTGATTTCTTGTTGTGTCTCTTTTCTCAAAATGTTACTTCCATTCGCAGGTATCGCCTCGGTGGAATCGCGTGGCTCTCGAGTTGCTCAGTTGCCGTAAAGGCCTTCCCGAGATCGAACGACTAATCTGGAGGAACGAGGATGACATCATCATTACTATTCCTGAAAAATATAGAACCTTCTTTGGCTGCGAACAGTTGGGGGTTTGCCGCAGCGACAGCATGAATGAGGTAAGAAATTCAGCGAGTGCTTTAAAATTCTTCCCTTTCTCACGCACTCCCTTTCTCCCGTGTCTTCTAATTCCAAGAATCACTGAGTATTCCCTTCCTTTTTCAGACACTAACACTCTCAACGGATCATAGGTTCGAATATTTAGAGAGTAATGAGAAATTCCTCTGTTACTTCTCCCAAATATTGCGACGATTCTCTCGAATATCGAGGCTGGTTGTGCACTTGAGTGATCATCATGAAATGAAACTCGAGGAATTGGCTTTTATTGGCAGATCTTTGAGTGGCAACAAGATTGTCAATTCACTGGTTATCAATAACTTTGGACACATTAACCAGGAACTAGTGTGAGTGTGATTTTACGGATTATTGATGCTTGAAATTCCGCAAACTCGTTTTCAGTTTTGCACTGCTCAACACATTTCGCAATCGACCAGTACGACATCTACACCTGCCCTTAGAATCTCACTTGCTTTACGACCTTCTTGGTAAGCGGACCAGGGTTGAGCTGAAATTCAACGGTCTCGCTCTCTCGACGGTCATGCAACTCGAAAAGTGAGAGACCGTAAGTTTTCCGCCCAACCCTGAAAGGGACCCGGAATTCGATCTTCTGAACTCAACCTCCTTTTCTGCTTACGTAAATTCAGACTTCTGCAAGGCATTTTTCTCCACTGGCGTTCAACTATTCGACGAAATCGAGATTACCTCCGTCGAGTCCATGGATGGACACTCGGGCCGTATAGCTTTTTATGAGTATTGGGAATCGAGGCGGTCGAAATTGAGCGATCAGTACACGGTTGCTGTTGCAATGGAGATTGAGTGGAATACGCTCACAGTGCGTTTCCGAGTGAAGGCAATTCAATAAGTACATTCTGTTTTTTCTATGTTCGAATACTATTTTGCAACTTGACAACACATCCGTACACATCTGTATTCATTTATGGGCAACTTCAAAATAATTTTTCAATTGTTTGTAAAAAAAAACATTTTTTTTGCAAAAAACATGGACTCAAAAACAATTCGAAAAGACGTTTTTCGTTGAGAAAACAGGAGGCGGAATTAGTTGGTCGAGCTGTAATTCATCAGGACGGGATGATATTCATCGTGAGCCCATTCGCGTTTGATGGTTGCTCCAGACTCAGTATGAGTAGCTTTACCGCGATTCCATTCGAGTCCCGGATTATTGTTCAGTTGAGCATACAGAGAACGCTGTTCGGTTTCTTGCAGGCCGCACACAACATTCCTCGCTCGCTGCGCACGGCAAATCATCTGAATGTTCGGTCTTAGATATTTTGATATTCATGCCGACATCACACAATACACATTTGGGAGGAATGGGATCTTCGTTCTCAAAGTGTTCAGATTTAAGAATCCAAATCGAGAGTTGTTTTCATTCTCACCTCAAATGCCTTCAGCATTCCGGTCGCAGTAACGTTCGAGCGATAGCAGTTTAAGTAGACGAGGCTGCTTGAACGGCCGACGAGGTGGAGCAGAAGATCATCGTCGATGGCAATGAGTCCATTCTAAGATTTTGTTCTCATTTTGCAGAACTGTTTTCTTTCGAATGCGCGAAGTCTCCCTAAGCTCTAGCTCCTCGCCTCCAGCTCCTTTCATCCTCACTCGCTGGGGCATTGCGGCGCAACACTTACCATGATGATGGATAATTTGTCGACCGAAGGCAAGTCGAGAATTAGCTGTTTCGATCGAACCACTTCGATTTCCGAATCGTCAAAGCGAACGGTCATGTGACCAATTCCCTTGCATCTTCCAAACAATTCCCTCGGAATCCTGCAGAGAAAAGTTTCAGAGAAATTATCATTTATCTGTTTACCTGAATGAATTATCATCCGCAATTTGGAAATCCAATTCTCCGATTTTCACTGTTTTCAAAAATGCATGGAGTTTGCGTTCATTCTCTGCGTTGAATCGGCCCTGGCAACAAAAATATTGCAAAATACTGATTTTGGAAACATGCATGCTTGCATACCTTAATCTCCACTCTACGCACGGTTGCTTGATTGAGGAGTGCCAATATCTCCTCTGCTGCACTTGTCTGATCAAACACATAGCCAACATTGAAGGAGTATCGAACATTCATTCCAAAGGTGGTCTCCTAAAGTGGTCTGTGACTTTAGGCAGCATGAAGCATTGTACTCACACTGGCGTCAACAAAGCTTGCAACCTCTATGCATTCGAATCGTCGATGAGCCCTCGTTTCGAGGGCATAGAAGAAATCATTCACCGATCCGTGGCTCTCCCGATCTACGTAGTCCAGCTTCGCAATGATTTTAGTGAGAATCTCATTCGGGAGAGACGTTAGAGTGACCTATAATAAACTCTGATCAGTATCGATAAGTAGAAATAAAATCGACAGCTTTTTGTTTATACCTGGTCTTCGTTGTTGGTTGACTCTGCTTCTCGAATATTTGCTGCAATCATTGTTGAGTGTACCTGGAATTAACATAATTTAGTTAAGATAAAAATCACATCGATTAGACAAGAAGACGAAAAAAATTAGCAAACTGAACCAATCAACCGAGCTGTTCATCAGTATACACGAGGTCGGAGACGCCCGATCTGATCAGACTTAGCCGAAACAAAGAGATCGGAATCCGAAGCCCTTCGATGAAATGACATTGAAGCCGATGTGCCTTTGTGACTGAAGGATCGCCAGAAGGCATAGTCGGGATGGCTGTATTTAAAAAATTTAGAAGCGTAATCACATATTTGTTGCGATGCATTGCAGAATTCGTTTGTAAACACGGTCGTCTTCATTACTCAGTGGGGCGGAGCATTCAACTGGGCAGACCACCAACAGCGGAAAAGAAGTTCAAACAAACTAGCAACCTTCGGTTGCTACTCAACCGAATTCTCCAACTTATTATGGAGAATTGGCCGTGTGTGTTACGGTGTGAGAGCACAAGATCAATAAATAATTACTTCATTAATCAATTACTCTAATAACGCACAAAGTGGTGACGTCGAATGGTTGGTGTGATAGGAAAACGGTAGCGTTTTATGGTAGAAACGGTTCTTGGACCGCGATGGTTGGTTGCTCGGTTAGAGGAGCGAAAGAATGGTGGAATGGGGAAACAACCGACCTCCTGGTAGGCCGGTGTGAGTCCTGGTAGCGGGGAAGTGGCTGGAGATGAGTTTCTCCGCAGCCTCTGTCTTCCTAGTACGATCAAGTTGTGGGCGGGAGGGCGAGTGGCTTCTCCGCAACCTCAAACTCAAACTTGGGTAATTAAACCAATTAAGACTAATTAGGAGTGGCGATAATGAGTGGAAGGCGGAAATAATAATGGTGATGAAATGGCATGACTGGATTTGGAAGAAAAGAAGGTTGTTTGTGGAAATAATGACGAGAATAGACAGAATAGAGGTTTTAAAGGTAGCAGGTAGTAGATATGGAGTAAACGGACAGAAAGGAAGTAATTATAACGAAGAATAACGACGTAAACTGTCGTGAGCGTAGTAAAAGTGACGAAAATGGTGGGAAAATAGAGAAGAGCCAGGTGACCTGATTACTGTAGGTTTTCCCGTCACGCAGGGAATTAGATTCAAGTTTTGGCATGGTGCCAAGTGACTTTTTTATGACTAGTGTGATTGCCGCTGTTTCCTGGATTTTCTCCATTATAATGGAGTAATTAATGTATTTGGGTATCGATTTATATAATAAATCGGTACAGCTACGTTGTACGCCGGGGTGTGTGTTAGGGTCATCGTAGATTCATTTGAATTGCAAGCCTGCATCCTCCCTTGCAAAGGCTCGTGAGGCTGAGAGCTAATCGCAAAAGTTGCGACTCCGCCACTTCGAGGCTCCATCGCCATTTTTTCAAATAGCTCTCAGATGCGCAACCGTCATGTCATCATCATCATCCTCATCATTTATCCAGGTCGAACACAGTTTCAATAGGGGGCAAACAACAACAAAGAACAATAACACGAGGTCGTAGTATTCTTCATAGAGTGGATCTTCAAATCGTAGACTGCGTTCTCTCCACGCTAGGCGGGGTCTTGATGCGCAACGAGATGAGATCGCGTCGGCATGAGCAAAGACTATCACAGTAGTCACAGCCAACTGAAATCAGGCTAATTATTCACCTTCGGAGTGCTTATCGTCATCTAATGTTGCCTAATTGCAGCGAGTCGCTAAAGCGAAAACGCGAAAAAATATGTATTGCAAATACCATGTTGTCTTCTCTGACTCACACGGCATTCTATCTTCCAGAGAAGGAGCGAGTTCTCTCATGATGAATCGATCCTCAACTCCTCTTCGGGCCAGCTCCTCGTATCGAACTCCGATTGCCCTGTGGACAGACTGCAAGAAGGGATCGTCGCTCATCATTTCAATTTGGAAGTATTTTATATCGGTCCGTGCCTGCAGTAAATCAAACATCTGAGAAGCCGCTACTTTTTTTTTGAATCTTTCAGACACTTTAATCGCATTGCCCGTTAATATGATGGAATAGATAATGATTGCCCCAGATACCGTATCCTCTCGATACCGTATCCTCTCGATACCGTATCCTCTCGATACCGTATCCTCTCGATACCGTATCCTCTCGATACCGTATCCTCTCGATACCGTACTCACCGTTCTGGGCAGGGGAGGCGCAGTCAGATCGGGCAGACCGAATTGATCGAATTGCAATCCGTCCGAGATGGTTTGCTCAGCGTTGTGCATCTTGGCGGCCTTGCACAGCGACTGAAGCGACTGAATTTTCCTTACTCCCTATGATTTTTCACTTTCAACAAGCCCTATCGTTAGAGATCTTAAGCTCCGCCCACTTTGAGGGAAAATGAATTCCTCAAAACACGCGCGGAGAGTGCACAACTTGTGTACTCAATCAATTTCGACGATCTCAAGCGATTTTGGTAGCTATGAGTCGCCTTCACAAATACCCCGCGGGGCAAGATGTTCTGATGACTTTGACTTGAAAAAAACCGATAGTTTTCCGATCAAAAAAGTGTTTGTTTCGTGGGTTTCTAGTGATTGGATCCTTTTGCCCCTTGGGAATTAGAATATTTTAGGATTTTTAGAGAGAAAATTGAATTTTTAGCTACTTTCCCTGAATTGTGCAAGAAGCGCGGGGAGAGGGGAGCGAGAGGGCGGGGGGAGGGGGAGAGACACACGCGAGAGAGACTCCGCCCCTTTCTCTCTCCTCTCGCCTCTCTCCTCTCTCTCTCTCCCTCCTGTTCGCGCTCACATTTTCAGCTGTAGCGCGCCTCAGAGAGAAGATAATCACTTTCGGTAAAAAGTATGAAATTACTGAGATCACCACGGACTCATCAAGCCCATTTTTGGCACAATTGAAAGAATTCCGCGATTTACGTTGTGGTCCCTACCTATCGTTTGTGATATTTCGCTAAACCCGGGCAGCAACTCACCCGGCCCATCGTCAGCATCGCTTGAATTCCGACGTTCTCGGCGTCGTCGTTGAGATTGGTCTCGAGGGTGGAGATCAGATCGCCAGTGACGATCTGCAATTTTTTGGCACTTCTTCGATTTTTGACCCAGACTATTCTCACAGAGCATTCCTCCCCTACGCTGCTCATTCCCCACCTCACTTCCCTCTCAGCGCTGTCTAGTCTGGGCCAAAGATCGAAGAAGTTCCCAATTTTTAATTATGTAACTGGTTTATTATTGTATTACTTGAGAATATTAACGAGATCAAATTAATGTTAGGGTTTTTTGCGTACTAGTTAGTCATCTTCAGAAATAAATACACAACTCGCTCACCCCTCCTCGAAGAATCGCCTGGACGACCTGCATGGAGTCAAACGTGTAGTTCACCCAGAAGTTGCCGGCGTTCGTCTCCAGAAGTTTGACGACGACGACAAAATCCATCTGCAGAAGGATTGCATTAGTCGTGAGTCGAGATGTCACACTTAAAAATGACTCTCCTCATTTTCCACACTCTCTAACCGATCAGGCAGGTGAGAAAGTGTGTAAAATGAGGAGAGTCATTCTCAAATCTGATAGTCCCTAGTCGTGAGCCTTATGACATTTGTCGCAAGCTTGAGGGCAGAAAAGGATGAACATTAGGGATGCCGGATCAAATACAAATGCCAAATATTTGGTGCCCTGTTGGAAAAAAAACCAAAGATTTGGTTTGTGGTAAGTGTGGAAATATTGGAGAGCGCCCAGCCAAATATTTGAGAAAAAACCAAATATTTGGGTGAGCGATACGAGAAACCAAGCCATTTGGTATTTGATCCGGCATCCGTAATGAGCATTACCTCGACCCTGGCACGTTGCCTGATCGTCCAAGCATCGGGCGCCTCGGGCTCAGGGGCGGACGGATTCGCTTGGGGATTGGGGCCAGCTGCCTGGGGCTGGGCGTCAATGTTGGCAGTCACCTTTACCGAGTTCGCATCTGAAATGAGACGGTTTAAACGCGAGCAATTACTTGGCACACGATGCATTACGGATGAATAATGAATAGAAATGCACGAGTGGGGGAGCGCGGGGTAGAGGAGAGTTCGGCAAATGAGAGAATGAGAGTGTGTGAATGAGAGGGGGAAGAGTGATAGGGGGCGATGGGCGGAGCCAGTAGTGCTAAGGAGAAGAAGAGTGAGCATCGACTGAGGGCATATTCTCATGTGGAGGGGAGAGGAGGAACAGAGGCGGAGCGCACCTTGCTAAACATCGTAAAACTTCTGAGAAGAAGAAAGATTCCGCAGCGCACTTTGGAACATTGCTGTGGAACATTGCTAGAACTCATTAAAGAGAGACATAGATTGATGAGGTTAGTGTAGGCACTCGCTCTTACTCCTTTCCACCAATTATTGACACATCAGTGCTTTTAAGTGCTGTTAAAACTAGCATTGTGCCACCCGTCTCCTGATCTTACAGAGAACTAGTTTAAAAACTCATTGGCGAGTCTCTCCGCGGAAAGCCTTTTCACGTCAATAGCTCATTGTGACAGTCGCGTCTCTTACTTATGCAAGGGAGATCGATCACTAGTTTACCTCTTTGAGATGACATTTCACAACACTTCGGACATGAATCTTGCTAACCTTCCATCAGATATCATTCGGAGTGTGATTCGATCAGAATTGGCCAATGTCGACGCTATGAGACTGGTGAACTTTTGAGTGCATTCTTTTGGTTAAAATTCACATTGCAGATTTCGCAACGATGGAACGTTTTGGCTCTCGAAAGTCTCAACTGTCGCAGTATTCTTCCGAAAATTGACTATTTGAGCTGGTATAACCTTAGCGATTGTGATACTGTCGCTCTTCGTGTAGCGGAAAAGTATAGAAATTTCTTCGGGTGGAAGGATGCTCGAAATGATGATAGTACAAGTGATTCTTCAAATGTAAGAACGTCTTGTAATAAAAAAAACTAATATATGCAGAAATTGAGCATGTTCAGAAAAATATTCTATCTTCCGGAGATAAATTCAGAGGAAAAATTAGAGAGAGATTCCCTCACTTTCTAACGCACATTTTCCGTCGAATTTCACGCATTGAACAGCTCAGAATCACTTCTACGTTCGCACAAAAGGATAAAGCACTATGGTGTATTCAGAAATCGCTGTGCGATAAACTTATCGTCTACGAACTGAGGATTGACGACTTCTGCTTTACGCACAAGAAAACACAGTATGGAACATATTTATAGTCTACCATAAGCGAATATAAGGAGCAATGATAATGTGTTTTTGTTGCAGGAATGTTGTCTTGAATCTTGGACGTAGCCGCTCCATAAACCGTGTGGTATTGATATCCGATAATCGCTTCACTGACATCAATGGTTCGCGAATTAGCAATCGATTTTTAAACTGAGTATTTTCAATTCGAATCCAATGCCGAGAGCGCTCGCAAATTTTTCTTCGCGTTAGCTCGTCAACTTGGTAGTTTCGACATAATATCGGTTGATACGCTGAGAACGTACTGGAGTCGAGCTCACTTAGATGCGTATTGGGATCGCAAACGTGCGATTCTGAATGCGTTGTCCGGGATCACTGTTAGAAAGGAGGTAACCGAACTTGGCGGAGAGTGGCGAAATATTCAGATTCGTCTCATTGTTACAGTCAAAGATTGTTGAGATTTCATGTATCGAAAACGGAGAAATTATGTTTATACACATTTTTCTAATTTTGTTATCTTGTTTCATTCAAAACCTGCTTTATCACTTGAGCATTCAATGCAAATGTTATTTTTCATGAATCGTTGGCAGTAACATGTAAAAGAACCCTTTCAAAATCATATTCCTTCGAAATTTCTTCTTTAGTGAGTCCTTGCGCCAAACATTCCCCAGTTACGCTCAAATCGTTAGCCAATTTGTTCCAGAATTCAACTGTCTGTCCACAGTATTTGCCCGGTTGGTCGACAGTAGATAAAGGTCCAAAGACCCTTATTAAGGGAGTGTGACGAATAGCTACGACGATGACATCGAATGAAACATCCAGTAGAGCTTGTGAATACGAGAAAAAAACTAACGCAATTCATGAACATCATTGAGTTCCGCAACTATTTCCAGATAGCAGATTCTGTGCAGTTGAAGCATTTCATAAATCGCGGAACTAAAAATTTTCGTTATTACAAATTCTTCAAAAAGCCCAGTAGTGAGTCAAACCAAGATATAAATGAAAATGTTTTTGATAACTCACTACGGTTCGTCCACACAGTCCATAGATAGCCCCAATAGCTTCAGTTTTCTTATTGGCACATCTCCAAGAACATTCCTGACTCTTTCTAATGTTGCCAAGTCAGAAACTCTCAAGTCAAGGCTCAGTTGGTCAATGCTAGAGCAATGTTTGAGTAGCCATTTCAGACCATGAGCTTCTCTCGACTCTGCAACATGTTTTCATTTCAAAAAAGATCATGCTTATTACCCATGATCCGAATCCCCTTGTTGTGTCGCTTCGAGCGGTCGTAGAGTGAACATAATAGCATGGAGGCCGACATAATTGCAAGTTCATATCGCGAGATTAGCCCGAAACCCAGGGTAAGGAGAATGAGATTTACGGGGTTCCAGTAGCCTTGTTTTTCCTCGGTAAAGAGGCAATGAAAGTCATCGCTCATGTAAGCAACGCTCTTAAAAGAAACAAATAATAGTTACGCGATTTATGTTTCGCGCTCACTCTGTCATTGTCAAGGTATTTCGGAAGGCATTTGATCCTATTCTCGAGTCCAAACTGTTGGTGAACACTCCTCGACAAGCATAAATTTACCCCATCGCTGTTATTCTTCCCAATGATCCAGAGAACATGATTGATCAGGAAGAACTTTGAACGGTTGCGGCGAAAATGCTCGAGAACGAGTGAATTCCAGAGAGGAGAGATCTAATCGAAATCATCCTTGAGGAATGTTGTGAATACATTATGAAAGAACTTACCACTCGAAGATTGTCCATTTCGAAAACATCGAAACACGGTAAAATAGTTCTGATGATATCAGGAGGAAGCTCGCTCAGATTCATGTTTTGTGTAGGAAAATGTCAACAATATCTGAAACTGAAATGATGGCACAAGACGCGGGAAAATATTTTCTTGGGGGTTTGAATAAACATAGACAATGAAGTGCCAGCCGCATCTTCCTTTTTCAATTGTCACCTGCTATTAGTGCTTGTTCAACTATAAATAAATTTCGATCGATGTAGGAAGTCGAAACATCAATTCTTTCTCTAATTCGATCCTTGAATTCACATTCTGACACACGAGGAAAACATAATTTGCATTCCATGAAATAGCCAATGTTTTGGCAATGTTACTTGATAGGCTCTCGATATCGGGCTTATTGCGTCATGAGGTCAACGAAATGCATAGGAGACTTCTATCACAATTGAAGTCTAGGTTGTATAGAGAATAAACATTATTAAGAACCAGAAAAAAATAGCAAATTAAGACATTGGCATTTCAATGGAACGATAATATAACGGTTCTAACGTGACGCAAGCAAACCTTACCTTTTCACAAAATCACCTATATGTAGAACAAATTCTAATCTAGATAGATGAATGCGCTCAGTTTTTTGCAATTTTTTTCATTATTCATCAAGATTGAATATTCTAAATCATTTTTTCTGTCAAAAACGCGCTTTGATTTCTGATCCTTCGTGTATCACCATTGTTGTTGCCTATCTGTGTGTGCCTGCCAAAACAAAATTACCGCATGCTGGTTGGTGTTTTAGTGTGTATATAATCCTTTTAGTCAGTGAATACAATACCTCTGCTTCAATTTGTTTTTCTTTTTCCATGAAATCGAGTAACTTCCTTCAGAGAGATGGGAACTCGTCTTCTCCTTCTCCTTCTCGTTTGCTCGGTCGCTTTCAGCTGCGCTGTGGACCCTAGTAAGTAGAAAAAAAAATTATTAATCGATGAAGGTCAGTGATACAAGCCCGAAAAATTGATCAGGGGCGGTATTCTTTCGTCGATTTCGGCACTGCCGAAATTTTCGGCGTGCCGAAATGCTTGCCGAAAATTTGCTCTCAAATTGGTTTTCAAATTCTCAAATTCAAATTCAATCCTAGTTATTATTCCCTCTTCTCAATTCTTCGACCATTTGGTGTCGGCGAGACGAGTGAAACATATTTGAATCTCACTCTCTCGCACACCCTCCAATCTGTCATTGTTCCAGTTTCGTAGACGTAACCCCACTACCGTACCCCTTCTATTGTAACCCCTCCTACCGTAACCCCACTAACGTACCCCTCATACCGTACCCCTCCTACTGTACCCCTCCAACCGTAACTCTTGATACCATACCCCTCCAACCTTATCCCTTGATACCGTACCCCTCCTACCGTATTCCTTGATATCGAACGGTTCTTTCGTAATCTCCAGGTCTTAGGTGTCACGTAAGAATAGTCCTTCCTCACCCCCTTAACCATAGTATTTCCAATTGAACTCTTCCGAAATCTTTGGCGACTTGCCGAAATTCATTGCCGAAATCCCTTTGTTCTCCATCTCAAATTTTCGGCAATCGAAATAGAGTGCCGAAATTCTCCCCTATCATTCTCCCTCATTTCGCCAATCTTGGCGAATTTCGCGCGGCCTCACCTGGAACAGCTGGCGAGTGACCGGCTCCCGAGCCTTCGGACCCACTTTTCGTTCCTTGTGCAAGTGAAACTCAATATGCTCATAGGTGGGCTGCATGCACAGAGGAGTGAGGCAGTTCCTGGTGCATGAAATCTAGTGCAGGCTCAACGCTGCGATACCAAGAACCTGTGAGTATGAGGTCCGGATTCGGAAGTCCTGGCGCAACATCCGGAAAAAATAGAAAGTGGTGAATTTTCTCGGAGTGGGTCTCTTAATTATTCTCAGAAAACTATGTTCCAATGAGTGCGCCGGCTGAAGGAAATAATTCTGCGGACAAAGTCCTGAAGCTTAGTTTACATTGTTCTCGCAAATGATGGGCGAAATTTGAATCGGTAAAAGCGAATTTTTGAGCTTTCACGT
The DNA here is from genome assembly GCA_900490845.1 of Pristionchus japonicus. Lineage (NCBI taxonomy): Eukaryota > Metazoa > Nematoda > Chromadorea > Rhabditida > Neodiplogasteridae > Pristionchus > Pristionchus japonicus. Next base: position 535,992 of record LS517015.1, read on the forward strand.
CACGATTCGTAAATTCCGAAATATGGATCACCGTCTCTTGAATTCGCACACTATCAACCGCTGACTCTGGCAAGAGGAAAATTGAGTAGAAGGGAGAAAGGGTTATCATCGATTCGAACTCTCTTCTTTACAGATCCAGCTCATGGAACGCAACATGCCGAGGCAGGTTTATCGGTACATTTTCATATATGAGCCCGTTTGCGTAAGAGTCGGACAAATCTGGCATGGCTTGGCACAGTGAACAAGATGAGGTCTGAGTTAACTATGATTTTCGAAGGGCCTTGGGGTGCTAAGAACATAATCGGAAGCTCGATGCTCAAAAATCACTTTTGGCTAAGTTATGCTAATTGCAAATTAAAGCAATTTTAGGGTCTTAATAGAATAAGTCAACAACGGGAAGTGATATCAAAAAAGTTCTGGAAGTGACCCTAGCTCATTTTTCACACTGAATCAAAAAATGAAAATGATTTTTTTATTTGCATAAATTTGCATATTTTGGTTCAGCGCTCAAGCGCTAAACGAAAAAGATACCTCCAGAACTTTTGTAGTATGTGAAGG
>LS517015.1:538199-551610 GCA_900490845.1 Pristionchus japonicus
GGAGACCCATGCATGCAAATATCGATTGATTAGGCCTCTCTTTCTCGTTCGTTGTTTACCACTGGTAAACCATTGCCTCAACCACTGGTAAACCATTGCGCCAACCACTGGTAAACCAAAGTCCCAACCACTGGTTTCGGAACTTCCCCAACCAGTGGTTGGGACTTTGGTTTACCAGTGGTTACGAGAAACCAGAGTATTTATTTTGAAGCAATTGAATAGAGAGAAGGAGAGAGGGAGAGGGAGAGACCATTAGCATTCTTCACTCCGCACGTGCGGCGAGAGCGGTGTGGAGATCAGAGAATCAATCCGCCTCGATCCGAATTTTGTAATCACCGACCCCATCTTGTAATCATTTTGTAATCACCGATCCAAAAGTCACCGACACCGCTCTCGCCGCACGTGCGGAATGAGGAATGCAAATGGTCTCTCTCCCTCTCTCTATTCAATTGCTTCAAAATAAATATATTCGCCAAACTTTGAAAATTCATAACTCAGCTGGGATATATCGCACAGTGCCCAACTTTCGCACAGTTGCTTGTATCGGTACCCTTCACATACTACAAAAGTTCTGGAGGTATCTTTTTCGTTTAGCGCTTGAGCGCTGAACCAAAATATGCAAATTTATGCAAATAAAAAAATCATTTTCATTTTTTGATTCAGTGTGAAAAATGAGCTAGGGTCACTTCCAGAACTTTTTTGATATCACTTCCCGTTGTTGACTTATTCTATTAAGACCCTAAAAATGCTTTAATTTGCAATTAGCATAACTTAGCCAAAAGTGATTTTTGAGCATCGAGCTTCCGATTATGTTCTTAGCACCCCAAGGCCCTTCGAAAATCATAGTTAACTCAGACCTCATCTTGTTCACTGTGCCAAGCCATGCCAGATTTGTCCGACTCTTACGCAAACGGGCTCATATTCTTTCGATGAAAAAAATACAACGCAATTTCAGGAGCTTCTCAATTTACTGCTGGAACCCATCTTTGTAACTACTATTCCTTTTTCATTTTTTTTCTTTGAATATGAAGAACCCCTTCACATTTTATAAATTGCGCCTGTTTCAGAGCGCATTGTCTAATTCGCAGAACCTTTGCGACACTGGCGAACTATCGGTGCGCGAATTGATATTTTAAAAATGAATGATTTATTTCAGTGGCAAACTTTTCGCAACAAGATTCACGATACCGACAACTCTTGAATACTCTTCCAAACCCGATAAACTATCAAATTTCCACTTATTCAGCAATTTTAATCACTATTGTTAATAAAAACCACGCTAAATTTGAAATGAAGTCAGTTCTCAATTAGGTTCTCGATTCTTCTCTACCGTAATCAAATCCGTTCGAAGACTACTGCTCAGCATCGCGACGTTAAATCGCGAGGGTTACTGTTGTTTCGGAAAACAGGTCCCATCCGGCGCAGAGCGAGCCTGGTGATTCAAAACGCTACGGGTAAGCTACACTCGAGGGATTGCAACGTTATGAACATAACTTTTCACTTTCTCAAAGTGCCTTCTAAAATTTTCACCATTCGAAGGTTGCCTATTTTAAAAGCATCGGTATTCGGTAGAATATTTCAGATAATATCGGGAGGGAGGTTGATCAGAGGCATAGTATTCACCAAATCAGAGTGGACTATAAGACAGAGTGATTTGAATAGGATGCTTAATCATGAAAAATCGAGGGATGGAATGGGTACGCAATCCAATATGAACAATATTCGAATATTATTTATAACAGAACGAATTACAATTTGTGTGATAAGTTCGCATTTTAAGAAATGATTAACACATTGAGGGGATGAACATGAAGAAATTCAGTTGCTACATGACTCTCCGCGTCAGAATAGCACGGAAACACTTCTTCCCATTGCTCTTTGTTTCATGTCTTGTGGTTACTCCGTTGTCTCTTGTTTCAATAGCAGTGGCAAGATTGGCATAATAAATAAGGAATCGCTGCTCGATCAATGTAAACTCAAAAACAAGCTCGATCGAAGAAACCAGACATACAGCTTTCTCCCAAAATTGGATTGAACTAATCGAGTCTGAAACAGTGGAGATTAGAAACAACTATTCAAATGAAACACGTAATACTCACACAATAGCATATCAAATGATGAGCAGCTTGGGATTTTTATTATTAGTCTCTGCACGAGATGATTTTTAATATATTTCAGAACGGGGGCTCTGAAATGGATTCCTCACAAAAAAAATGTTGAAAATTAATTTGCAAATTATGGTCACTGGTTTAGTGACTCACGTATATTTGTCGTCGAATTCGCCAAGATTGGTGAACGCAAGTTCTTCGATTACAGCGTTGCCAATAGCCAATCTGATTACGTCCAATTGTTTCCGGTCCGAAAAAGCGTCCAAATTCAACTCGAGTCTTCCAATGTGCGAGCATCGTTCAAAGATTCGAGCTAATATACGAGGTAGTAGGCGTTCTGATTTCTCGCATAATTGCCCAGAGGATACTTCAACAGTCTGAAGATGCATTTTTGCAATTTGAAACAATCCTTAAAAAATAGTATTGCAAAGTGCCTGGTCCGATTCAGAATTTGCAGCATTTTCCATGATGTACCACTGATGCATGTTGAAAAACTGTCGATATTTGACAGCTACTCTTGCAAAAAGCTGCCACCCGAGACTACTAATGCTATATAGAAAATACGCTATATTGGGCAATCGCTTGCGAACACTCAAATGTTCTGCGGCAAGAGTATTCCATTGCGGCGAAATCTGTAAAAAAATAGTTCGTAACTAGAACCTATGCATTTTATCCTTAGCAGGGCTCCAACAACTTACCAATCGCATGCTGTCAATCGATTCCTGTCCCACCGCGATGATCTCTCGGACAATATCCGGGGGTAGTGTGGCGAGATTGAGCTCGTGATGGTCGGATGAGGTCATTTTGAAAGAAGAGATGGAATGAATGGAAGACGAGCCTTCCATAAGCGTGCGACGCGGGTGGTACAATCTAAAAATCTAGTGTCATCAATTATACGTTGGGAAAGTTAGAAGATACGTGAAGGCGCGCTCACGAAAACCCGACGGCTATGATCAGAACAAAGAGTGAAAAAGGACGCTTGATCTGGCCAAAAGCGCGTTATGTATTCGAAATGTTTTCGAATATCAACTTTCATTCAAAAGATTGGTGTTTGCTTCGGTGGTCAAGAGACAAACCAGGCAATTTTTTATTCGTGCTCAGAAGGGTGTACAATTTAAGTGACATATGTGTTGAATTGGTATTTAACCGAGAAAATCATTTGCTTGTTCATGTTAGAATCACGCGGAAGATTTTCTTTCCATTGCTCAACATCTGTGTTTCCTCACTTGTGACAATCTCTCTAGTTTCAAGCGCGTTAGCAAATGTGTCGTAAGCATTCAGTATCTCCTGCTTAACATACAGAGACTCCACTGCAAGCTCGACGGAAGGAACAAGATGTAATGCTTGCTCATAAAAAATCTTGGCGTTAGGTTCGTCTGAAAAAAATTGGTAACAAATTCTCAAGGGAACCCTTGCAATACTTACTCAAGAAATTGAGAAATCTTTCACTGCAATCAGCATGAAGGATTAGTCGATTAACGGAACGATTCCTTATGAAATTCAGAACAGGCTTTCTGAAATGGAGTATAAACACACATCGGCGTATGCGTAAACACTTGACTCACATATAAACTTCGTTAATCGTATTCACGTTGTGGAAGACAAGTTGCGTGAATACAAGACTATCGATTTTCGCACTGCCCATAGACAGGCAAATGGCCTCAATCTCTCTCTCCCATGCCTATGCGTGTGCAAATCAAGCTCGAGTCTTTCAATATGTGAGCAGCGACCAGCGATTCGAGAGAATACACGAAGTTGCTTATCCTTACACAGATCAGCCGAGCTCACTTCGACTATCTCAACATGACTAGTGTCCCTATCATACTCATTTCCCGCCTAGAAATTCATTCGGAGCGGTCGAAGCGGTCAAAAGATACCTCATCTGCATCGGATTTTGCCTCACTCCCTTCAAGTTGCCAGTGATGGGCATTGAAGAACCGCCGATACTTTCTCGCGATTCTCATGTGCAAGGACGGTCTGCTCAAATTGTTGAAACCATAACGAAAATGTGGTATGTTGGGAAGCCGTTTGCGAACGCTCAAATGTTCGGTGGCAAGAAGATTCCATTGACGCGAAATCTGAAAGGAGTTGGATGCTAAGTTGTACATTGCTCAAGGAAACAAGAGCAAAATACAAACTCTAACTGAGCACAGTGAGGAATTGATCTCTTCAAATACACATTCGAAAGTATAACCAACACTTACCATTCGCATTTCATCTAAAAATTCCTGTCCCACCGCAATGATCTCTCGGACAATATCCGATGGTAAGTTGGCGAGATTGAGCTCGTGACTCTCGGCGGATGCCATGTTACGAATAATTAGGACTTAAGAATTGCTGGACTATGCAAAAGTGACAAGCTTGTGAAGCGGGTGGCTCGAATACAGTAAAATATTCATGCAAAGACAAAACAAATACAATCAGGGTTCATTATGATGCGTCACAGTCACACGAAAACGCTTTTCTCCGCCTTCCACAGCCTTTCGTTCCGAACTCGTGGCTATTATCGCCCTTCTCAGCGCCAACTCCACCGCGATCTGATCGTACCTGAAGTGTTGAAAAAATTTCGGTCTCTACTTTCACAACACTCTCTCGATGGTCAGAGAAAGCGAGAGAGCGTGCGAAAATGAGAGGGTGCGACAAATTGTTGCACATACTTCTCCTCAAGCATAGCGGCAATGCCTATCGGTGCACAGACTACTAGATCTACGGATCTCGAATATGTCAGAGCTTGAATTAGGAAGCTCTGCTGCTCGACGTAGAGGAGTTCTGAATGTTGTTGTTGTTTTTTGATGCGTTTGTTATTATAATTGCTGTTAATCTTAGACTCACTAAGCAGCTCGTCGAATGCCGTGTAGTGCGTCGCATCGATTGCAAGACACCCAACTCGATGATTTAAAGTCCATCGCGTGTGAAGAAAGTCGAGAATTGTTCTTCTGAAAGTTTTACGATTTTCAATCATCATACTTTCAAACTTCATACTGAAAAGGCTTTCAAACTTCTTAGATAAACATTAGTCTTTGTTGAAATTGAATGGAATAAAATGTCATTACTCGCAATCCTTATTGAATTCCCTCGCGATGCTAAACTTGAGCTTTCCAATCAGAACATTTCCAAGAGCATCTCTCACTTTCTTAATCTCCTCACTCTTGGTGGCTAAATCCACCTAAAATGCAAGTGGGTAAAAAAGACAACTTAGAATTAAATTCGCGTTGCTGTTAGGTCCTTCTGATTGGCTATAGAAGAAGCTCTCGAAAAAACTGACAGTAAACAAGAGGCAGTCGATTCTAGAACACCGTTGAATTAGTTGTGATAAGAATTCGGAGATTCGAGTCTCGGTCATTATACAGCCAATGAAGCTGCGCGAATAGCGCTGAGTTTGCTAAAGATTACATTTCGTTGATAAATAACTTTTACAGATTGAGAGACACGCACTTCAGCCTCACACACTTCGGGACCATGCCACTCCTTGAAGCCGAAATAGTCTCGATATGTGGTCGGAATCTGCATCGAAATTGTGTGCTGGGCACTTCTATCGGCGCCCCAGGCGAATGAATTGATCGGAGGGAAGTACTTGCGATCACCATTGAGAAGCTCAATTGAAGGCGTGTACCAGCGAGGTGAAATCTGCTTTTTAATTTGTAAAAAAATAGTAATCGATACAATATCCGGTACGATATCAAGCCGAGAAAAACTAACCAATTTCATGTTGTCAACAGACTCCACTCCTAGCCGGACAATTTTCTGAACAATGTCAGATGGCAAAGAGGAGAGGTTCATGTCGTTTTCTTCTACAGACAACATCAGAAAATAATAACAACTTGAGAACAATGAGCATAGAGAAAAGTTTTCGCGCTCTCGAAAACGACGCAAATTCAAATAACAAGCTGTTTTGTTCAATCACTTTTGTTTTCAGATTTCGATATAACCGCCAACGTTTTCGGAATCATTAAAAAATGATGTTATTGGAATTCATGAGCAGAGAAATGCGAACTTTTTATCATTCAGACCACTTACAAACGAAAGTGTTGAAGGCAAAAAGTGTTCATTTCAAGTTGGTAAAAAGTTTAATGCATAATTAATTCTGATAGCGAGTTTTGATCAATCGTCCTTATCCTCACACTTATAGGTAGTTATTATAAATCTGACACTCAACCAACCATCCTCCAAATTGGTGGTATGCATATTCGTCTTTAGGTTAAGTTTTTCGAGTGATTTTATAGTGTTCTCATTGTAAATCTCTGCAATCGCAACTCCGAGTCGTTCCTTGATTCGTGTAGTTAGCTCAATCGATTCTACAGAGGACAACAATTGAGTGACAAATTGCAAGTTTGTCATACTGGGCAGATCTAAAAAAATGAATTCGGGGGTGCATCTTATTCAATTTGAAACTCTCACTCCTGATATCTTGAAGCTCGGTATTATGCTCGAATTCAAGAGACACACTTCGCACTTTGGTAGCTCTTACGAAATACATAATCCAGGTTCTGCAGTTCATTGTGATAGCTATGCTCAAAATAACAAACTCACTTAAAATGCTCTTGGAAATTTTCGAAGTGGAAACATATATTTCCTATACAAACGCCTCTCAGCGAAGTTTGTAACGCTCCTATCTCGCTTGTGTAGAAATAGTCCAAAGAAATTTTCAGGCATTCAATGCTTGAGCAACGACTAAGGATCCGTGAAACGTTTTCCGAAAATCTTCCACTGCTTAGAATACGTCCTTTTTGAGTACGCCTGTGTGCTTGTACGATCTGAACATTGAGAGTGTATTTTCGAAATATTGAATTAGAATAGTGTAAACACTTACCATTTCCGCGTTGATCGGAGGGGCAAAGATATCATAGGTGCACCAGTGGTGGTTTTGGAATCCGAAATATCCTCGGTACTTGATCGGAATGCACATTTCAATGATGTGGTGCTCGAAATGAATGGTTTCGTCGACATCCAAGCGGAGCTCTTGGATCGGAGGAAAAGGCTTGCGATCTCCATTGAGAAATTCGATGGCCAGAGTATTCCAGCGAGGCGATATCTGATATGTTTAATTATTAATTAATTATTTAATTAGGCCTAAACTAATGAATAAATAAAATTAATAAGAACTCACCCACCGCAAATTATCGACTGACTCCACACGCTGTCTGAAGATTTTTCTGATGATATCCGAAGGCAAGGTGGCGAGATTGACAATGATTTCTTCTGACATCATATCAACTGCACAATAGTATGATTCCGCGGCAAATAAGCGCGTGATAAGTTGTATCGCGTGACGCGCTTTAAATAGGAACCAGCCGCTTTTCATGAGAAGCTCGACTAGGATATGAATACAACCAAATGAGATAAGATAATAACCAGTTATCCATATCAAATCGATTAGATTGTAATCCGTTTTGCCGATCTAGTTGAAGATTGGCTATAAAAGGAGTTCGGATAGCTTCTAAGCCATGTACTACGTTATCACTCTTGAGATCACTGAGGTATTCTTTTCTTGGTACTATTCTTCTTCTTTTCTTCGCCTTTAACCATCTTCGCGAGATGTCGTCACCTTTCCCTTTTCAGGGTTGGCTGATCTTCTTCATCATCTTTTTTGGAATTATCTGTGCCATCGTTTGCATAGCGTGTGCGTGCGCCGTGTCTAACTGCAGAAGAAATGGTAACATGAGGTGCGAATTCCGAAAGTTCTTGGAAATCTGGTTCATCCATGTCTGGAACGTTATCAAAGTTTACAGATTGCAACCAAATCGGCCGAAGCCAACTACCGAAGAGCGCAAACTTGAGGACGGTGCCAAGATCGATCATATCCCACCCAACACAGCTACACCTCATGAGGAAACGCTTGAGATCCGAGATAGCGCGGGATCAGATTCCGAGTCCACCAAGCCTTCCGAATCCAACACCTCCATCGATTCAACTGGGTCCACTACTGATTGTACTCCGTGAGTTTACACTCTGCAGGAGAGTGGGAAATACGGGCGTCTCTCCATTTCATGCACTCTCTGCCTCTATGGCTGGTGAGAAAATGGGAAATTATGAGGCGATTACGCGTGATTCGAACTCAACTTTTTGAAACGAAGAAAGTTCTGTTTCAGGACTGCAATGATAACAAAACTAAAACTACTTCGCAAGGAGGATGAGGTGGCGATGTATCGATGGACTGCCTCTCACTTTCAATTTCAGGAACCAATCAAACCAGTCCTCGCTCAACTAATGAAACAGAATGACGAGTTCACTCGAAAGTGTATCGACAGCTACTTGCTGTAGGATCATTTTAAAATATTTGATTTCCCGTTTTCTTAATTTCAGACCGGAATTACTTGATTTGTTAACTCCGAGATCGGATTGGCAGACCGTAGAAATCGTGGCGGCATGCCTGTTGAAAGTTATGCGATTGACGTCCAGATCTCAAGATGAGTACTCATATCATAAAAGTAGGTGGGGGCATAGAGCAGTCGGTGGGGTGCCCGACTGCGCTACTCGAGGTCCGGGGTTCGAATCCCGTGCTCGGCATCTCTCTTGCCAGACCACCACCAAGCCTGGTCTAATTGATCTAATTAATACTTTTTCCAGTTCTCTCCAATGACACTTTCAAAGCCGTTGAATGGCACCTGGAAACGATGTTTGATAACAAGTATAAGGCAGTCCAATCGCTTCTGATCTTCTACAATAACTGCATTTGGTGAGTGGAAATCACTAAAAGTCGGTGAATAATCTGTTCTAGGCCGAATGATTACTGTCGGATGAGAACCGACTGGAAGAGAACCATTTTTATATTCCGTCCATTACATCACTCGTGTCTCTCGCCCTCCTTAGGTTATCATCCAGTCGGTTCTTGTCAGACGTTTCTCATCCGACTTAGTTCCATTTAGTCGCTGACATTTGCCCCGAAAACAATCTCAGGTACCGTTTCAACAAGATCACTCCCAGGCAGGAAACTAAGTTTTATGACGAACTAAAATATTTACGTGAAAATGAGACCAACAAAGACGATCGTTATTTCGACAAAAAAGATGAATTGGAGAAGAAAGTGAAAGAAAATAGAAATCGGACACTCCTCGTTCCCGAAATGTGTATGCGCGCAGCACACATTCAATTGGCAAACGCCGACATAAATATGGTAAATGCAAACTCGTATTTTTAATCAAAAACAAGTAAAATTAGTTAAATTCAGGCTATCGATCATGAACATCTGCACAACATTATACAAGAATTTAACGGATTTCTGAAAGAGTGATTTTTTTTGCTCAAAATAGACAATACATAAGATTACAAACCTCACTAAACCTAATTGCAGAACAAACGAGTATCAGCGAAACGGAATCGTATTTCCCTGGAACGGCGACAATCAACGAAAAAAGAGAGATAGCGATACGGATCGTGAAATACGACCTATTGCCAATTATTACCTGACTGCATTGGAACGAGTAATCGAAGCAATTCGAAGGAAGATTCCCATGCGATATGTGCCCCGATATTAGCGTAAGCATTGTTTAAAAATTTTTAAAAATCAAGAAAGTGGTCAGGAATCCGACCTCGAGGGTCGAAGACTTCGATCGAGCATATGGGAAGACTCGTGGGGAGTAAAGTACAAGATTGTCGTGTATGATTTTCATGAAAATGATAATTAATTCACTTTAATTTGCAGCGTGAATACACTGAGACTCATTTTGGTCGGTATTCATGAAATGACTCTCGATCGTCTTTCTGTGGACTTAGTCCTGGAGAACGAACGACTTCTCGGGTCGATGCTCTGGCTTATCAGCATGAAGTTGCATCTTTTTCATCATCCCGAGGCAAGTTTTAGGCTTGTTTCAGGCCCGATTTTAGAAAGAAAGGGTTGTTTCAGCTAAAAACCCCCGGACCGCCCGTTCATGAGCAGTTTATGAAGATTCTATCGAGTGTTGCGCGTAGCGGTCGGGGAAGCGTTTTGGCACCGATGAAAAAAGCGTTCCTCATTCCTGTCATGAACAGAAATCTGAATGGCGCCGATCTGTATGATGTGAGAATTTATTGTTTTATAATTATTTTAAAAAAAATCAAAGATATTATTTTACAATAAACGTCTAAATTTTAAAAAAAATTAATGATATTGTTTTACAATACACGTCTAAATTTTAAAAAATCAATCATTCAGAGGGAGCAAGGATCGCTTGCTGAAAGAATACTAAGTCGAATTGGATACACGGAAGAGTGACATTATCTGCATAGAACTAACTGATAATAATAATTTGTGCCCATAAACTTCGTAATTATTAACAGTAATTGCGTTTAGCAATGATCAAAATAAGCCATGAACAAAACCAAAACAGTGGGCCAATAGAGTCAACATTCAGCCTACTTCGTTTTAACGCACTTGCCGGCTTTCATAACAACGAGAGGATTATACCCTCTTTTCGTAGCACATGTGATTATTGCACCAGATGCAATATGCGTGTAGCGACATAGTCTCGATTTTTTGAGTCTCAGATCCGATTTCGCGATTTCGTTGAAAGTCGCAACCTCACGATGTGGAATGCTGCATACGACTGATCTCCCTGCTTCACTCGTGCATAAGATCTGAAAATGGATAAAATTGATGTCATTTTTTTTTATTTGAAAAATTAAAGTCTGTTCGAATTATCCTTTTCACCTCGAACGCTAGCATCAATCCTCTTGCAGTGATCGATGAGCGTAAACCATTGCATTCCAAAGTACGAGCAGAACTTGAGAGATGATTGAGAACTTGATCATCGATTGGGAGCGCATCACACGGATACTGCAAGCATTTTAATTTTAAATGTCCAAACGCATTTTCAGGAATCTCTCCTTCTATTTTCCTTCGAGCAACCTAACTACACAAATCTGTTATATTAGAAACCTTCTTTTACTACGATTATGGAGCTCTGCCTTGCCCTAGTGGTCTCACATTTGCATCGAGAATGCAAACATTCATGTGCGGAAGGTTTAAAAGCATCATCCTCGTATTATTGGCTCCCAAATGGAAGGTAGGCCACTGGGTGTTATAAGAATCGCTACGTAAATCGTATTATTGGCGGCAAAATGTGATATCTAAAGCAGTTCATGAACATTCAGTTCAGAGAAAACGTGGCAACTGAAAAAAGATGAAGACTGAGTTGAAGTTTTCATTTTTGAGCAAAACTCACAAAATGCAAAACATTTACTGATTTTGCTCGAACACGAATACTGAAACCCTTCTGAATGTGGGAGGAGATCAAACGACGAACGTTTCAGATAATCAATGCGTTTGCAGTTCACTATTTTAAGATCAGATGCGAACCAACGTTTAATGAGATGCATTTTGGATAGGTGAATATTATTGTAATTGACAAATTCAACTGACAGTGCACGAACACAATATTGAGAGTTAATTGGCTTGCTAAAATCTAATGAACGGGCTTGCCAGACCTGATTACAACGAGCGGATAATTAGGATATTTTCTAGAAAATTTGATTGTCGCGCCCGATGCTTTGTGCTCGTAGTGAAAGGGACCCAATCGCTTGAATCTTGCGTCCGCTTCCGAATTTCGGCGGAAAATCCGCATTTCGGTAAGAAAAATTCTGAATTTGACTGATCTTTCTACCTGAGCGGTGCATAACATCTGAAAAGTGATAGGTTATTTTTGGAATATAATCAATTTCTTCACCTCCAATGCTGCTTCAAGCCCGGCGAGAGTAATAGATGTGCTTAAGCTATTTAGTGTTGCTTTACGCGAAGAACTTTCTGCTAGATGCAGCATAACTTCGTCGTCTACCAGGTCTGAAAAATTCTGAAAAAAAATGCCTATTTAATTCTAAATATTCCTTTGAGATGTCCTATCTGACGATAATGGCCTCCTTACAGAGAAGTTGATAGTGTACGCGCTCACAGCTGGAAGATTCAACAACATCTTTCTCGCATTGTTTTCATAAGCTCGGTTGTAGCCACTAGCTAAATTAATTGTAACTTCTGCGATTCCCGAATTGCTTAGAATTATATCCTTTATAACTCTGCATTTATTTTGTTATTCACACATAACTTTTAAACTCCTCGCCTCCTGTTATTCGTATATTGGATGTTTAGTTTAGATATGTTCGATGTCTTGAGAGCATTTTCAAGCTTCGTTCCCTTGAACTTTTGCTTACCGCCCTGATACACATTTTTGATTCAAGTATCTAATCAAATATTGAAATCCCTTGGGCTGAAAACATGTTTGAATAGTAGCTTGATTTGCGAGCAAATAAAATAAAATAGTACATTTAGACCAGCTACTAATTTGACGGCGATAAAACCTTCGGAAATTATCAAGAACTGGTCTAAATGCGCAATCTAGTTTCGAACGTTTCCGCTTATATTACTCTGTGCAAGGGGGCTACCGCCCCCTTGAACCCCCGCCCACTTCATATTGAGAAAGGCAAGGGAACTCATCACTTGAAATGTACGCATAGGCTGCAAAGGTTGGAACTTCATTAGGTGAAGAATAGCTTTTATACATGCTTCTTCATGTTGCTCAAGAAAATTGCGCATTTAGACCAGTTCTTGATAATTTCCGAAGGTTTTATCGCCGTCAAATTAGTAGCTGGTCTAAATGTACTATTTTATTTTATTTGCTCGCAAATCAAGCTACTATTCAAACATGTTTTCAGCCCAAGGGATTTCCGAAGGTTTTATTGATTCCGGGAACCGGAGAACCAAGGATCAAATATGTTTCACGAAATAAAAGGAAATGCGAAAAACCCCCTTCATTTATTGTTAGCTAATTCTGCGTGCAAACCCTATGAAGAGTTAGCATGCTGAATGCTATTCTGTAGTTTCTTTACTGTGCAAGGGGGGCTCCGCCCCCCTTGACCCCCCCGCCAGGGGGCTCCGCCCCCTGGACCCCCGATTAAGGCCAACTAGGTCCTGTGAAAATACCTAGTAGCACCAGTACTGATATGCTTCCGGGAAATCAGGCGTCAGAGTCCGCGAGGACAAGCGCTGACGGCTGCAGGAGAGAATGAAGAGTGTGAAGGCGAGAAACTCACGCGTCAGACGCGTGAGGGAGGCGGACACGCGTCACTCCTCGCGGACTAGCGCCAATGGTGGGAGGAGAGAAGCGAGGGCGAGGGAGAGGGAGGGGAAAAGGGGGAGACGAGAATCTCACGCGCCGGTCGCGTGAGGGTCGCGGACACGCGCCACTCTATGCGTACGCGTTGCCGGAGCATGCGCGGACGAGCGGAAGGAGCGGGCGAGCGAGCGGGGGAGAGGGGAGGGCGAGAGAGCATGCAGAATGGAGAGGGCGGCGAGAGATAGGCGAGACGACGAGAGGGAGGCGAGAGAGTATGCAAAT
>LS517015.1:560446-578586 GCA_900490845.1 Pristionchus japonicus
CGAATCAATTATGCTTATTGACGTTCATTGCGCATCTTTGTGAATAGTACAATGAAGTTAGTTCTCGATAGTTTTAGCCTATCGCGAACTGACTTTATTGCAAGTTGGGCATGGTTATTGCTAAAATTCGATCGAAGTGTATTTTTAATTTTTGCTCTTATTCGCATAGAAGTAAGATCGATACTTTATCTTCCTATTTATGAAATAAAAAAGCGAACTATCATAACTCCCGGAGGAGCTGCAATTTAAAAACGGAATATTTTTTCGAAATATTGATTTTTCTCGACGAGTTTGAACGCGATCGGGATGAAACTAGTGGTGCATGATCACCCGAATTTTGCGCATTTTTTGCACCCTTGCTCGTTGCGCGCGCGCAAAGTCGATTGGGTTACTGTAGTTTGTCGCCATCACCGCCATTCGCAGGAGAGCGAACCAGGCCACTCCAAAAGTTGCAGGTGAGCTACACTCGAGGGGTACTACTTGTACACGAGTTTTGGGAGGAATCGATTTTTTCAACTTTGCCAAGATTATTTTCATTTTCTCAAAAAGTCACTTTTAAAGATTTCTTAGACTGTGTGATTGTGTAACTCACAGAAAAATCCTTCTGATAATTTCATTGCGCAATTCAGGGAAGCTTGAGAAGAATATCTGCGCAGAGGTCGAGAATTCGAAAGGAGAGCGAATGCACATCGTTATTCCAAGTTCGTATCACTTACTGAGTACCGCCAATCGATGAGATAATCGAATCGAGTATTCAGACTGGCCCCTGAACAAGCGCTACGATGTCAACCTCGTCCATGCTAATATCACAGCGTTTGCTAATGATGTGAGGATGATGCTCTGCGTCTCTCGATTTCGCATTCTTTCTTTCTCTCTCATCGATGAGAATGAATTGGGATAACGCACTTGTTCTCATGTGACGCTGAAAACAAAGCATATAATTCAGATTGTGAACATCAAAGTCAGGCAGCACTGCTTCACGGAGCTGATCCGAGGCCACGGTTTGCATAGTGATGTGAGTGTGTAGAATGGTGGCCGTCTCTTCGTTTATCACGCTTTTCCCTCTTATGGGTGGCTCATACTGACAGCGACAACGTTCTTATGAATCCAGTTGTAGTGTTTTCGTTTTCACACTACTATAGTACATTCACATTCCTGTCCTTCGCTTGACATGAAAAGCTCTAATAGGTTACCTGCACGGATGACATCGATACATTTCAGAACAAGTCACTCCGCGGAAGAGGCTACGGTGAATACGTAGTAAGGAGGTCGCAAATCGAGAGGCTGCTGTGCGAGTGTTTGTATTGATTCGGCAGCCTTTGATCTCTCGAAACCTACAACTTTTGCGAAATATTGTACGTATTCAACGGATTCCGTTGTACATTATCTGACCTTTCCCATTGATGTTATTTTATTGATAACCAAGTTGAATAGAATACGATTTGTAAAAATTTTAAAATGGGGATATAAAGCGAACAATCTTTCCCATTACGTTCATTTTTATCATGACCTCGCCACAAAGACGACTGCTAAAAACGACGAGAAAGGTATAGGCTCTTCATTTGTTCGCGAAAAGCGTCATTTACCAGAAAACAACTATTCATGACCAAAATATTATCATCTGGATCATCGTTGGAATAACAATCACAACAATATTATTGTCGATTCTATTTTATTTCGTGATTAAAAAGTGCAGACGAAAGGCAGTCAGCAAGTAAGAAATTGGATCGATATTGTGGAGTATCACGAGTATTGCTTTCAGTTTATCGACGCCGCTTCCTATTACACAGCCATCAGATCTTCCGATCAATTCACCCAATCGTGACCCTGCAAAACCCGACGGTTCTGTCAAAGATAGCAATGAGACGCCCAATCACCCTGTACCACCAACTGAATCTGTAGCTTCGCTCACGGAGCGGCTACTGAAGATTGACAAGGCAACAGTCTCCGAATTTCCTCAGATTATCGATTGTTTGAACGAGATCCTGAGGTGAACCGGACTAGAATGCAAAGACTTGATTTCTTTATTTGGAATTTCAGCAATAGTACGGAACCTACTTCTGCAAATCAGCAACAATGCAGCGCTGCTCTATCGAAGGCTGCAGTTATTTGGCTCGAAACTGCTGACATATCGCTGGTGCGATTGGCAATTTCCACTTTATCTCATCAATATCATAAGGGCGTAGTTCGGAACACTCTTGACAACAGTCTAGAATTGCTGGAGAAGATACGCGAACAGAGGTAACTGATGAGATGATCAAATGCAACCTGCGATTCAGCAAAGGCGAAAACACGCTCATTCCTGAAGCGTATTTTGCTGCTCTTTCTCGAGTAGTTGAAACCATCAAAAACATAGAACTACAAAAGAAGAATTATGATGACATGTAAGTTTTTGTTATTGTTGTTATTATTGTTGTTGTTGGATTGTAATGAACAATACTCCCAGAAACCCACTACTCGAGAGGGTTTGCGGGCACGTGGATGCAGTTTGTCGGACAACGGTCACATCTCGAAAACAGGGACAACAACTAGTCCAGAACCTCAAGACGATTCTCGCAATGAAGCTTCACAGTGAAAACCTTGTATGTTTTGTTTTTGGCACCAGTTCTGTTCTTCACATTCGAAGAGACATCTGGCATTGCAGGCATTGCACAAAAGTGTTCTGAGAATACTCTCGAACATCTCTAAAACGCCGAGTGGAGCTAAACAGTGCATGCAAATTTGGGATGATATCATTCAACCCGCGAGAAGAGACAAGGATCAAAATATTGTGAGTTAAACTATCGAGTTGCTTCTGAAGTCGTAGATTCAGAACCTTCTCGGGCAAACAATCGTCGATAACATCAAGAAGAATGAAGAATGACGCCTAGTCCAGTCCCTTTCAATACACAATTGAGCGTTTCATGCAAATGCTTGTTTTGCAATGCAGTTTGTCAAGTATCGATAGATCTATCTTGCGTTAGATTGGTCAGAAATAACGGAAGAGTATAAAAAGAAGATAACCAGACAGATAGTGAGAGGACGAGGATACGGTTAATATCACGTGAAGAGATCGCAAATGAGGAGGATACAATGCGAGCGCTTGTACTGATTCAGCGGTGTCAAATGGCTCCACAAACATTACACCATTTACAAAATATGGTTTGTATTCAGAGTAGTACATTGTACATAATCTGATCTTTTTCATTGATAACATTTTGCTGATAATGAAGTTCAATGCAATACAATTTATGCAAGATTCAATAGAGGGGATATAAAGCGAACAATTTTTTCCCACTACACTCATTCTTTTCATGACCTCGCAACCAGAACGCTTTCAAAATACGACCAAAAAGGTTCACGTTCTGCATTTAAATATCTGTATTTTTTCTCAGGAAACAGTTGTTGATGCACAAAATACTATCCTCCTCCTCCTTGGAGCAACCATTGCAACAATATTCATATCACTCATACTCTATTACGTGATTAAATGGTGCGAAAGAAAGTATAAGTGAGAAATGGCAAAGAAAATAGATTTTATTAATAAAATAATACTCAGCGAAAACTGGGCGCAACCTGACGCTGCAGCTGAACGAAAAATTGTATCTCTAATCGATCGCCTAGAGAAGACCGATAAGTCTACATTTTCCGAGTTTCCACAGATGGTTGCTTCTCTGTACGATGTCTTATCGTGAGTGGTCTAGACTTCAGTTTGTTCTCTTGTCAGAAAGCCGTCTGGAAGTTAGTTCATTTGTACGGCTATAATTATTGATTACTAGTAGGCTTCGTTCAACAGGCCCACCACTAGAGACTTGAATAAATAATGTCCAATATTGTAGAATATCTAGTAGAAGGCAATTTCCAGCACTGAGCGAGTGGTCTTCCTTCCAATCCAAGAACGATTCTGCACGGCTCTGTCAAAAGCTACGCTCATCTGGCTTGCCAAAGCCGATTTATCTCAGGTTCGCCGACAATTTCATTCGAATAATAACAAATGGTCTCCAGGGAAGCAATAGGGACGCTCTGGTAACCGCTCTCGAGATGCTAGAGGCGATGCGAGCACAGGGGTAAATGAACTCACAATCGATTTTCAATTCACTTGATACTCTTGTATTTGAATTCATAACCGGGAGTAACCCTGAATTCAGACGCGACACCAACTCTTCCGTTCCCGAAGTGTATTTTGTATCGCTTGAGAAAATTGTTGATGCCATTAACAAGAATGTAAAGAGAAAAGAAAGTGTTGAGGACATGTAGGTTTCTCATTGTTGGTTTCCTAATTGTGATCAATCAGCAGGAAAACACTTCTCATATGGGCGGTTCACTACATCGATACACTTTGCCGATGCAATCAGGAGTTATCAACGAAGCAAGAACAGCTGTTGATCAAGAATGTGAAAACCATAGTCAAACTGAAGCTTCACATTGAAGACCCTGTAAGTGTCAGTATTTCCATGACGATGTACGTGATATTCTTAGGATCTCCACAAACGTGTGCTCACGATACTGTCGAGCATCTCAAGAACGCCAACTGGTGCGAAACAGTGCATGAAAGTTTGGGATGATCTCATTCAACCAGCGAGGAGAGACAACGATCAAATAATTGTGAGAAAAGTTATCAGATGTCCTCAGAAAAGATAGTTTCAGATTGTTCTCGGCCAAAGAATCGCCCATAACATCAAGGTGCACGAAGTCTAGTTCTCTTCAATAAATCAACTAAATGTGCGATAAAATGCTTGCTGTTCGCTGTGTCTTCGAAGATTTGCTGTGCAGTTTATCAAAGAGACAATCTAGAATGTGACAATGAAACGCTCTCATTTCAACGATCTCTCGCCTCTTTCATAACGAGAGAAAGTGCGAATGAAGGGAATCAAGCCTTGATCGCCGAGTGACGCGCGATGAATCCATAGGGAGGAGAGGCGTCGTTGTAGTATTCGTTGGCGAACTGAAGGGGCATTCATCATGGAAAAATAGCCATTAGTCGATTATTGCAGTTGATTGCCAATATCAAAGCGAAATTTTTTTTTATATATCAGAATTTAAAAAAAAACCTGAGTGCCTTCCATCACGATAGTGCTGTTCTGCTGCACTCCGTTGAGACTGAAAACAGTACAATATTCAAATCATGTTCACCTTCGCTCTTCAGTCGCTTTCAAATAATAGCGGAATCAAAAATTCAGGCGTAATTTGACAATAAAAAACGATGTGTTGCACTTTGTGTGGTTGAGCTTTTTAGGTAATTACAAAATAAGAATGCTAAAATGAAACAATCGAAACTCACGAGTTCCTCTTGCTATTCGTCATGTCCTTAATGACGATCTCTTGGGCGACGTTCGCGTCCACTGTCCAGGTCACGTTGAGCTTGCTGAAATTGCACCTATTGGATTCTTCTTTCTGCACCGGCACTACATCTGTGTAATCCACAGCATTTCGGAACAACATGAACGTGCATGCACTCTACTCAATTCTCATGAACTAACAAGCCGTTCATTGAATCAAAGGGAAATCTTTGGGCAACACTCACTCGTCCGACTTGAGGTCGAACTCTTCTCCGTTGAAGCCACCGTTCCACTCACGAAACACCTGAAATTGCGTGAATTCAGAAAATTCGGCACCGCGGTCTGATGAGAACATTCGGATGATAACCTACTGGATGAGAACTATTTGAATATTCCGTCTATTACATACCAGTTGTTCCCTCGCCCTCATTAGGTTCTCATCCTGTAGGTTATCATCCGAATGATCTGATCCGGCCTAGTGCCTAAAAATTCCCCCCACAGAGCACAAATAGTAGCAATTGCCGAGACGTGTTAACAGATTGCCACGCCTCTACTATGAAAAGGCAAATAATGAGAAAAAAAAGGGCAATGTCTTACTTGAAGGGGATTGACCTTCTTGCAGCCATGGAAGCCTGGAGAGGTGATGAAACCATCCTGGTCGAGATGGCGCACGCTCTCTGGAAGGAAACCACGACATTATTCGGAAGTTCCGTAACGTTCTCTTTCCTGAGTCGTCTCAGATCATCTCAGACACAGATAACAAATTTCGTTTGGATTGACGAAACGCTGAAAAACTCACGCCAATCGTAGTTGGCCTCGATGTTGATCGGTTTCTTTCTATCGAATACGAAGGAGACGAGCGGACCGTTGACGTGGAACTCGAAGCCGTTGTATTCACTGGAAAAGGGTACAATTTTGCTAGCTATTGGCTCTTTCTCACTCTACTAGGATCACATGGTCATCATAAGCATCATATAAGCCAGAAGGATCGCATAAGCCTAACGCCTAACCTGAGCCTTAGACTATAAACCTATGAATAAGCCTTAAAGCCAAGCAAAGAAAAAGGTAGAATATCTGACGTGGTTCTGTATGCGTAGATGCACTCGTCAGTGTTGTTCTCATTGGCGTTGTCAAAACCGGTGAGACGAGCGGTGAAGTTGTTCGACTATAAATTGATTTTTTTTTTCATTTTTGAACATTCGGCTGTAGGCGCTAACTTTAAAGATGCTATTGGAATCATATGTACTAACAGTATCGTAGAATTTCTAAATGTTGAGCGGTGAATTATAATAGTTTGGCTTCATTAGTCACTGCTCGCCTATTTAATCACTACTTAGCACTTACCAATCCCTGATGAGCCTTCACGAAGAATCTCTTCGCGCCCATCACAGTCAACACTGAGTGCGGGGTACTGTAGGAACGGTACATCATTCCAGCATCGAAGATTTCGAAGTCGATGGACTTTGCTGAACGTGGGATTGTTGCTCTGAGTTACTTTCGTAACAAGTTAGATAATCATTGAAAGACAGCGAAGATATTGTCACGGACCAGGAAATTGTGGATCAGATTTTCAGATAAATATTAAAATAAAGGAAATACTTACCCTTGGTGCGATCGATAACCCACACAGAGAGATCGGATGCCAGAGAGTCGTCAGTGTTCAGGTTGAGAATCGAGTAGCGGCCGGCGACCTTAAAATTGTGTTCATTTTTCTTCTCAAACTGTGCCAAAGAGGTGATTTGATCATCAGTTGGCATGAAACTTATGATTCTACATTGATAGTTCTAGATCTGAAGAAAGTTTAGATGTTAGCCATGTATCCATGTGCCTCACCCCTAAATATTCGATCCCTTCTCTCTTATTTATTCGCCGTCCTACGAAAACGAAGAAAACACACCTCGAGTTCGTAGGGTAGCTTCTGCGTCCAGCCAGTGACAATGTTCTTCGAGATGGTAGCGATGCTAAAATTAACATAATTAATTAATTAAAAAATATATTAATCAACCTCTCATTCATGCCGGTGCTGTAGTCGTGAACGAGCAGGTTGTCCATGTACACATCCTGGAAAAGGGAATATTCATGCATGACAGTGGCCCCTGACAAAATGATTGCACATTTAAAGGAATGCGCAGTAATTATAACTTGAATTGCATCCGCGATAGTCGAGGCGAAGATCAGACAGCCATCGGCGCAGTTGGGCAGAGGAACCTGGAAAGATTGTTTACGTTTGAACATTCAAAAATGTATCGTAGAATGAAAACTTTGTTGCAAACTGAAGAATGAATCACCTCCTTGACTCCCTGGAAATCGTAGATGTCGTAGAGGGTCGAGTTCGAAAACTGGACCAGACCGTCTGAAAGTAACTCTTAAAGCATAGAAAGTAAAGTAATACTAACAGTTGTTAATGCAACTTGAAATGCGAAAAGTCCTACGTTTCTCGTAACTTACCCGAGACGCTTGTCACAGCAAGAAGAGTAACGAATCCGCCGACGAAGGACATCTTTGGCGATGTTCTTTGGTGAGGCATCTTTGGTGATCCGGAGGCCTTTATAGTGAAGTGAAGATCGCAAGCACGAGCTGAAAATCTGGTGAATCATTTGTCTGATTCTCTGTCCCTCACTGTCTTGCAGCGCCAATTCGTGATAATGTCGAATGAATCAGTGATAAGGAGAAATTGTCGAGAAATGATCGCGTTCTGATAACGAAGCATATGCCAAAAATGTGGGGATGCGTCAGAGATCACTCATGTTCAACCGAAAAATGGATAGTTCAGGCATTCTCGGGCAGATCTTTGCACAGTTATGAAACACTGAGTAAGAATTAATGATTCTATACACTATCTAGTCAAGTGGGAAAAGTTGAGGCCGTACGATAGGCGGAGGCCGATTCATTGTGCATCGGTAAGTCCAAGATCTTCCCTTGAGCTGGAATGGGTCTAGGTTCTACCGATGGCTCATCTTGACATGAACTAGGCGCATAACAATAGAATGAAAGCACAAAATCGAAAAATCTTTATGTCACAATAATGATGATACTTACTGATGATGCTCGACTCATCTCGATTGCCTTCAGATTGAAGACATTATCACGTAAGGTTTCGACATCAAGGATCGTCAGCTCTTTCATCTCAACTTATGACTGGATAGGGTATGGAATCATTCTTTTGCCCAGAATTTCATAATCGTGCCAAGATCTGTCCCAGAATGCCTTCAATGTCCATTTTTCGGTGAAAAAAAGAGTGATTCCTGACATATCTCCACAACTTCGATATATGCTCCATTATCAGCCTGCGATCATTCCTCGATCATTTCTCCTTATCGCTGATTCATTCGAGATTAACACGAATTGACTGTAAGATAGTGAGAAACAAGAGAAGCAGACAGATGATTCAGCCTTTCGTTTCATCTCTGTAAGCTTCGCCGCTCTATAAAAGGAATCTGCTCAGACCTGACGTATCGACAAGGATGTCTCTTTTCGTACGCATCTTCTCCCTTCTGGCGATATCCGCCATATCGAGTAAGTTACTAGTAAATTTTTACTATGACTTCGCAATTCAATTTGGTTATCAGTGGATTGGCTTGAGAATATACCAAACCTCCAGG
Source organism: Pristionchus japonicus (assembly GCA_900490845.1). Lineage (NCBI taxonomy): Eukaryota > Metazoa > Nematoda > Chromadorea > Rhabditida > Neodiplogasteridae > Pristionchus > Pristionchus japonicus. The sequence goes on from LS517015.1 coordinate 569,307, forward strand.
AACCATGCATAGGGAGTTGCTCAGAAATTTAAAAATAATATTTTTTTTAAAATAATAATATGTTGTTTGCAGACGGCCTGGTCCAGTTTTCGAACTCGGCCCTCTATGACATCTACGACTTTCAGGGAGTGAAGGAGGTTACTTGCTTTCGTTATAATTTATCGTCCGTATGACTATACACTTACACTATCATTTTCGGTTATCAGTGAACAGAATTATCGTCCACGACTTCAGCATTTATCAGTTTAGATCTAAATTTGTAATCTAAATTGAAGCAGTCTGAGGATTATATCTATCCCAATATTTGCAGGTGCTCCTACCCAACTGCGACAATGGCTGTTTGATTTTCGCCTCGACCACGGTGGAATACGATGTAGGTTCTACTAAATGAAGGTCGAATTCCCATTTTTAAACGTAGGAACAACTATTACAATTAAAAATTTCGGCGAGTTCCATGCCTTCTAAAAAGCCTATCATCCATCAAGAAAGTACCGAATATTCCACATTCCAGGACGCTTACATGAACAACCTCATCGTTCAAGATTACAGCACCGGAAAGAACGAGAGGTTGATTTAATATTTATTTAAAGTAAATTAATTCAATATACAAAATTAATTCCAGCATCGCGTTCATCTCTCAGCAGATTGTCACTGGCTGGACGCAGAAACTTCCCTACGAACTTGAGGTACGTCTTTTTGTGGCGATTACTCCATGACTTTACGCTAAACAATGGACTTATTGTGGGGAACGATATACAAAGTAAGGTGCGATGTGTGTTTGTCTACATTGTGAGATCCAATAGCTGTGCAGAACAGCGAACTCGTTTTAGAGTTACTAATTGCTTGTACACTCTGGTGGAATTTCAGGTCCCCGGTCGCTACTCGATTCTCAACCTGAACATTGACGACTCTCTGGCATCCGATCTCTCGGTGTGGGTGATCGATCGCACCAAGGGTAATTCTTTCTTCATTTATAATATTTTTCCGAAATTCAAGTTCTCATGAGATTTTTTTGCGCCGAAAACACGCACTAACCTTTGCTGTCTTACAATGCTTGAATGTCTCTCAATTTGAGATTAGAGCAACTCAGGACATAGCAGTCTCAGCAGTCTCCCATTCAGCGAAATCCATCGACTTCGAAATCTTCGATGCCGGAATGATGGCCCGTTCTCACGGAACGCCGCACGCTGTGCTGACTGTGATGGGCGCGAAGAGATTCTTTGTCAAGGCTCATCAGGGATTGGTGAGCACTCACGACTAAGCGATAACCAAGGACTGTAAAAAAATGAGAAATACTAAGAAGTGATTATTACATAGGATAAACATGTGGTAAAGGTGATGGGCGCGAAGAAGTTCTTTGTGAAGGCTCATCAGGGATTGGTGAGATGATAACTTCAATGACTGCGATCTATCAAACCTCATCCTATCCGAATTGCCCATTGGACTCTAAACGAATATGTTTGTTTTTTTCAAGTCGAATTCCTTCACCGCTCGTCTCACTGGCTTTGATAACGCTAAGGAGAACAACACGGATGATTGCATCTATGCTTACAGAACCACGTTAGTCATTCTTACTTGTTGCTATCTCGTTTATGGTCCGATTTTACTGAGGAGAAACTCTTGATGATCAAGAAATCTCATAGGAGACGCTATTGATTTTCCAGTGAATACAACGGCTTCGAGTTCCACGTCAACGGTCCTCTCGTCTCGTTTGTCTTCGATAGAAAAAAGCCCATCAACATCGAGGCCAACTACGATTGGCGTGAGTTTTTTTCAAGTTTCTGATTTCCCTGATTTTGAATTGACCACATGTGATTTTTAAAGTTACTTACTGAATGATAAAGATGGAAACTCATAATTAACCTCAGAGAACGTTCGCAACCTCGACCAGGCTGGATTCATCACCACTCCGGGATTCCATGGTTGCGCGAAGGTCAATCCCCTTCAGGTAAGTCTTGTTCTCTTGTTCTCTTTTTTTCGTCTTCAGAAGTTCTTCGGGGTATACCAGATATATTGAATCCGCCTCTCCAGCTGCCTTTTGTTAACTTCAAGCTGTACCGTACCTTTACCTGTCTGACAATGTCAATTCTAATTTGTTCAGGTGTTCCGGCAGTGGAATGAAGGTTTCAACGGAGAAGAGTTCGATCTCAAGTCTGACAAGTGAGAAATTAAAAGAACACCTAGCATTACAGGAACGTGTGTTAGAGTTGCATGACAATGTATCTTTCAATCAATCGCATTCAAAATGCTCGTTAAAATATTTTAAAAAAACATTCAGCAAGCTCAACGCAGCCTTTGATAGTTGATACACTCACTAGTTCCATATCTTACCATCACTCGAAGTACTATGAAGGAAAAAATCTTCACTCTTCAGCAAGCTCAACGTGACCTGGACCGTGGACGCGAACGTCGCCCAAGAGATCGTCCTCAAGGACATGACCAACAGCAAGAGGAACTCGTGAGTTTCGGTTTTTTGACTTTCTCTTTTTGTCATTATTCACAACTCACCCTTCGTACAAGAGCGATTGCACGTTGCTTACTGTCGTGATTGTGATAGAAAATAAAGTTGGATCTGAACAAATTATGGTTTCTCAGTCTGACTGGAGTGCAACAGAACCGTGAGATCGAGATGGACGGCACTCAGGTAATTTTTTAAAATCCTATTTCTAAAAATATTAATTTTGATTTGGTAATCGGCAAACGATATTTTGATGAAACCGTCTCAGTTTGCCAACCTCTACTACAACGACGCCTCTCCTCCCTATGGATTCATCGCTCGTCACTCGGCGATCAAGGCTTGATTCCATTCATTTCCAACTTCTCACTCGCTGAAAGGCGAGAGAAAGTGTGAAAGTGAGAGCGTCTCATTGGCACATTCTAGATTGTGTCTTTGATAAAACTGCATTCATTGCAATTCGTTCGTACGACACGTAGTACAACGTCAAGCTTTAGTTGTTGGCACACACATAATTGTATTCCGAGTGACAGAGCTAGACATCACTCTTCTCGATTTATCGCTCGTCACTCGTAAATTCCGGCTTGAGCAGCAACTGCCCGGCTTTCTCCCTTCTTATCCTTATGTACCCCATTCTTTCCGATCAATCTATCGCAAGGTAGATTGATCGGAAAGTTCATGGGATGAAATGGATCTAGGCTCTACCGATGGCTCGTCTTGATATGAGCTAGACGCAACAACAGAACAAACGCGCAAAATAGAAAGATCAAAGCAAGACGTTGAGAGAAATCTGAAAATGGTGATGATATTTACTGTTGATGTTTGACTCATTGTGGAGACTGGATCCACAGATCAGTGATGTCAGCAAAATTTCGTAGTTGGACGCTTAATAATTGAAATGAAAATTGAAGGTATAGTCTCATGTTTATCAGACCTGCTTTGAACAATGAAAGAACAACTTCGATTAAAAATTGCTCTCAGATGAGACAGAATAGTTCACATACAGTGAATAATTTATCAGTCATTATGCAATAACAAATTCAAGCTTTGAAAATCAACAAACGCGAAAAAATCGATCATTAACACGAATCTGACATTATTTCTATCATCAATGGTAGTGTGATCAGAAACGTTCGATCAGTGAAAGTTCTTTCTCCTTCGGTGCGCTACTGCAATGACGAATATTATCTCTATTTCTATGAAAATACGAATCAAATGCAAACCTCGTATCGCTAAAGTGCTGGAAAATCTCGTCAAGCGTAGTCTGAGAAAGCGAGAAGTCCTCTACAGCGAAAAGCTCCTTGACCTTCAAAGTTCCATTCTTAGCTGTTCAAAAATCATGTCATTCGAAAAAAACAAAAACATAACTGACCTCATTTACCACCCTCAGAATGTGAACCACTTTCATTAGCTTGTTTTTTTCCCGTGAGCATTGTCACATTTATCACCAACAGGTTAGTGACAATCGTTAGTGAGAATCGAACCATTACCTCATTCACAACCCTGAGTATCTGAACAACGGTTGTTAGATCAGACGGAATGCGATAGAATGCCGCGGAGCAGTGCACTGCTATCAACTGAAATGAGTGTGTTTCCATTTGCTAATTTTAGAAGCCTACTAAAAATGATGCCGCTTTACCTTGGCTCTCGGTAGCCGCTTGCTGATGAACGATTGGGATTCCTCTGCATGTTGAGTAGTAGCAAATTTGACTGTGAGAGAGAATCCATCGCCGAATCTAAGAGATTTGCTTCACATTTTTTGAATTATTCTCTCTTAACAAGCCGAATCCACCACGAATACAGTCTCCAAAAACAAGGAGTTCCTATTCCGTCGCCTCAGATACCCTGCACCGAAGCTTACTTGTTCTTCAGATGTTGCTTACTGCCAATACACCGTATCCTCCCTTTGTCGAGTATCGCAATCCTCGTGCACAATGCCTCGCACTCCTCCATGGAGTGCGAGGTGAGGATCACGGCGCGACCGGCGCGTCTGAGATGAACCGTTTACAGTTCTCAGACCACAGTTTTGCCAATAGCACAGTGTTTTCATACTGCGCATACTGGCCTTGGCAAATATTGCAATTACGCACGGGCACAGAAAAATGCAGTAAAATCTAAGTGTGAATTGAATCATTAATGTTTTTCGAGCTAGCAACAGCTCTTGTTTGCAATTAAATCAGATATCATACCCACCTCATCTTGCCAATCACGCTCCACAGAAACTGTTGCGAGCCCGGGTCCATGCCTGCATTTTATAACTCTTCTACCGATTGCACTATCTTTCAGCGTAAGGTCGCTTTATGACGGCAATGCTTAATTACAGTGAGGAAGCTGGACTATAGAGTGGAAACAAGAAAACATCGGAACACAAAATGTTTAAAACCTATACCAGCAGACGGTTCATCGAGCATGATCACGGGCGGCTGTGAGACGAGCGCAACGGCAACGGACAGCTTGCGACTAAAGGAGGGATGAGGTTTATGAGGAATATTACTGACGAGAATCAAGTATCACAAGCTCTATCATCTTTTAGTAAAACCTCTGAAACTCAATTCGATTCACAACGAATGCAGCAGCCTGAAACTCATCACTCCTCTTGATATTGGATTGTTCAAAATTCTAACCGATTCCCTCCAGACAGCGCCGATGTAAGGACGTCCGCGTACGGGAGGAGGTGGAGAGAGCGGAGAAGAGAAGTTACTGTCTGCAAGTTAGGTTAATCGAATGATTTTAATGAATGTTTGGCTTCACCTTCTCCATCTCCCTCTCCTCAATGCCCCTTATCCTCGCGATCATCTCCACGTTCTCCCTCGTCGTCAACTTCGTGTTTAGTGCGTCAAATTGCGGGCAGTACCCGAGGTTGCGGAAGGCGGAGGAGGAACGGGTGGAAACGCTGGAAAGAGGAGCATCAAAATGATAGAGTGGAGGGTCGTTATTGTTCAACAGAATCACATTTGATGCAGCCGAGGTGTTACCATTACTTGCATGAATCAACCTATCAAACACTAGTTTATGTAGTACTTGTTAGTCAGATGGTGAGCTTCGAAATTAATAAAAGAAGCATGTCTCACCTCTCTCCCAATATCCTCACTTCTCCATGCCCGATTTCCAACCGATCTCCTAATAGAGAACCCCATTCTTATCTTTCTCATCAACATTCTCATTCATGTTGTGCAGTAGATTGCGGAATAATGCAATGGTTCGAAAAAGTTGAATCACCTCTCCCCGAGTACCTTGACCTCTCCGTGCCCGATTTCCAACCTGCCTGTCATCATGCCGAACATTGTTGTCTTTCCTGGGAAATCAGATTATGTTTCACGTGATTCCTAAAACATCAGCCATTCGTGAAAAATTGATTTGTAGAACGATTCCTAGGTAACATCAACACACACTTTTCTTCAGTGCAGTGCTACCAATCTCCTGATGATTAATAGAAAGATGTCTCACCCGCTCCATTCAGCCCCAGCAGTCCGAAGCACTCGCCCTTCTCCACTGCAAATGAAACTCCGCGAACTGCGAGGTTGGAGGAGAACTTCTGACAATTAGACTCTTGGATGATTAGTAGACGCTTTGTTATGTTTCATATAAGGTTCCTGGTAAAAGCAGCGGTAGTGAAACGATGGAATCGAAGTGTGAATGAAATCAAAACCTTGGCCAGCTCCTCCACCACCAGTCCGTACTCTTTGTTATCGGCGCCTATCTTTGCAACTCGCTGAGCCTCTGCGGCAACGTCCTTGTCTTCCTTCAAGAACTCGTAACAGTTACGGCGTGAGCAACCAGTTGGAACATACTTCTAGATACACTTAACTGTCTTGATCTTTGTAAGAACAAAACGAATTACGAAATATATAGCTGGGAATGACCACACTACTTGCACGAACAAACACTCACGTCCTTCCCCTGCTCCTCCCTCTCCATCATCTGCCTCGTTTTCTTCCCCTCCATCCTCCTCAGACATCCCAGTGAGCCGTACTCGAGAAAAGCGAGGAGCGCGAGAGCGACTATTAACTGAAAAAGTGATCATCCGCCAAACTCAAAACAACTCCTAACTAATCAGCTCTTCACACAGATTTACAAAGTAGGTTTTAAGGGATATTTTCAGAGTGGGCTCTCATCGTCGTACTTCCCTATTGTGTGAATCAAAAGCTCACCTGAACGATCAACGCCAGTATGTGAATGCCCATCAACTCTCCTTGCACTGGATCAGGCATGGGCACGGTACCGGCGAGGTCGGGTCGGTTGATTTGACCTGAAATTAGTGTCTGAGCAGCCTGATCTCGTCCTCCACTGTAAGGTCTGCGAAGCGCGGGTCATGGAGTAAAGGAAAGAATTTTCCTATTGTTAGTTTTTCCAAAGGCATCGGCACGGTGCCGGCGAGGTCGGATGGGTTAATTTGGCCTGAATAACTCATTTTATTCATCAGAATATCATGATTTCATCGTCAAGGAGAAGGTGTGTGGGTGGGACGGCTAGTAAGTGCTAAATGGGCCCTAGAGTAACAGTTAGCTAGACTAAGGCATCGGGACGGTGCCGGCGAGGTCGGGACGATTGATCTGGCCTGAGTGAGATTACTCATCGAGTTCTGTTTAATTATAGAGCCCGCCGAATGTGACCTGAATCGTTTTCTCTATCATTCATAACGTATGAAGTAAGTGTGAAACACATGCACTCGCAATCCTATAAAAGAGGTAAAGCTTACGGAAGTACGCCTCTCCAAACGACACGCTCTGATATGCCATCGACCCTCTCAGGATGCCCATGCCGAGGTTGTATTGGGGGAAAATCTGAAAAGCCGTTATGTAGCGTTATGTAGTTATGTAGCCATGGTAGCCTCGGAGTTGGGGAAGGCCCTCATAGTGGTGCGTATGTTGCCTAATTTCGAAAAAGTTGTGAGAGCATTACATGATGCCCAAACCGAGATTGTATTAGGGAAAGATCTGTGCAGACACGAAATGAGTGGTGATTTGCCAGAGAACACACAAATGAATCAAATCTCACCAGGAACAAGTAGTAGCAGACCTGGTAGGCGACGTAGAGGTTCGAATCCTGCAACACAAATAAAATGAATGCAGAAAATGCTTTGATCATCCCATGAATTATGTAAAAAATTTGAAAAACGTTCATTTTTTTGCATTAGTTTATGTTGAGAAGCGAACACACGAAATATCAACGTTCTATGCGAGTTACTTCGATACGTAGGGTCTTTGAAACTCATTCCATCCAGCATAGTGACAGCGAATCCTCTGACTGCAAAGGCCTTCCCCTACTTACTGAATTCACCATCTGCTCCAGGATGAGTACAGTAATCGTCGTGAGGGTCCCGAGGAAGAAGGTGCCTCAAATATTTTTTTTCGAGCGGCTATTGGTCGTTCATTGCTCAAAGCAGTTTGAATTGTGATACATAGAGTACATGAAACTCAAGTCAGTGCAGAAACAATTCAAATCAAATACGAAACAATGAGTTCGCTCACCAAGTGCGATCATCACAAATGCGAGGGCAGCGATGGTGAAGTAGCGTTGTAGGATGTACACGAATAGGACGTCGACGAGGCTGAATGAGCATTTACTCTCTCACAAGTTTCCCATCCTCTCCGTTCTCCGAAGTTCACATTGTACTCAAATGCAGTAAACGAATAGTAAAGCATCAGAATCATTCTAATTTCAGAGTTTCAGTCGATACTCACCCATACAACATCCACAGCAGTACGTACGACCAGGCAAGCGAGGCTGTGTACACGAAATCGTTCACTCCCAGTGCGAGGTAGATGGAGATGATGAGAGCGACGGAGATGAGGAAGAGGGTCTGAAGGTCATTAGTAGCTTTAAGGATGCTTCATTTTGTAAGTGGATACTTTTTTTCGAAAAAATCCCAACGAAATCGAAGTATAACATTTTCTGTTTCTAGTTTACTTCACGGTGAAACCTAAACACTTTTTTTTTAGTAAATTACATAGCTGACCATATCGAACACGTACGCCATTGCCCAGTACATCCACCTTGAGAGTCCCGAAACGAGCTGGAGGTGGAACGAGTGCGAGACGCGATCCTGAAAATAGTTAAAGTTACTTCCACTCAATCTCACTTTCACAAAACGATTGCACAAAATAGGACAAAATGTGAACAACGATACATCTCTATACAAACAAGGCAATTATTCTATCCAAACCGGAACCGCAGGACACACAGACATACAGGAACCGTACCTCAACCAGGAACACCGCATAACCAGCAGGAATGATCGACATGACCAGCAGGAGTAGCACGATGCGGAAGATGGTCACGTTTTGACTGAAACGAGAGTAAGTTTTTTTTGAGTTCATATTAGTTTCAGTGATTCTTCATTACACGAGGTGATGTACAAGCAACGATTCTATCCTAACTTCCGAGTCGAACACCTAATTTTCAGCCCACTTTTCAATCCCGTCATCAAAACTGCCCTCAAACGACAAATGCATCGAAATCATGTGTTTCAAAGAGTTGAGATAGCTCGCTGGCTAAATTGCAATATGATGTTGAGCGCTCTCTGTTTTCAACACAACACACTTCTCAGTCCCATCATCGTAACTGTCCTCCAGTGACACATTAATTGGGTCATATGTTTCAAAAAGTTGCTATAACTCGTTTGTTTGTTTAGGCAGCGATTTTTCATCGATTTCTTTTTACAAACAACTAACTTCTCGGTCCCATCATCGTAACTGTCCTCCAGTGACACGTTCATCTAAAGAATTTGCCTATTCTGTCCCAAGAGCTGTTCATCCGTTTGTTCACCCCTCTACTTTCCTAGTTCCTACACCGCTTAACTGACTTCTCAGTCCCATCATCGTA
>LS517015.1:580036-594020 GCA_900490845.1 Pristionchus japonicus
TGTTTAGGCAGCGATTTTTCATCGATTTCTTTTTACAAACAACTAACTTCTCGGTCCCATCATCGTAACTGTCCTCCAGTGACACGTTCATCTAAAGAATTTGCCTATTCTGTCCCAAGAGCTGTTCATCCGTTTGTTCACCCCTCTACTTTCCTAGTTCCTACACCGCTTAACTGACTTCTCAGTCCCATCATCGTAGCTGTCCTCCAGTGACACAATCATCTGTTTCACATTCTTCGGAGAATATGTTTCAAAAAGTTGCTATAGCTCGTTTGCTTGTTTAGGCAGCGATTTTCATCGATTTCTTTTTAGAAACAAACAAACTTCTCCGTTCCATCATCGTAACTGTCCTCCAGTGACACATTCATCGGGTGTTGGATGACGAGGATGCCTTGCGCAAAGGTGTCGAGAGATTCACCTGCGAAGGATGGAGCTATAAAGCTCGTTCGAATACGTTTCATAGAGTTCGTATAGGCCGATTATTTGTTCGCGCAACGATTCCTCCTCGTCAATCGTTGGAAAAATCGCCTACTCTCAGTTATTTCCTTATGGGGACTTTGAATACACACTATTGGTCTGCACATAACAGACTGCAACCATATTCGCTCATCTCTTCTCAAATGCGCCACGCCTCGCATTGCTCCGGACATTAATGTAGATAATAGTGACTTTTAACTTGCTACCGTACCCCACTATACAGTATCCCTAACACGTAACCATAAGAACGTTGTTTCTCACCTCTCCTCAAATGCGCAACTCTCAGCATCGCATTGCTCAGGACGTTCGTGTAGATGGGCAGGGAGGCCCAGCGCTTGTTGTTGTACCACAGCTAGAAAGAATTCAGCTCTTACCACGCTTTTGGAAGCATTTCTGATTCTTGCACAAACTAGAGATGTTACGGCGAAGCTTCACATATCTAGACCGATTCCATCGTGTGCATAGCTCCCACTACCCACAAATGACTCCAACTTCACAGCTGTGTTAACCTAAGCCTCCTTTAGCACTACACGAAGAGACGGATAATATGTTTGTTGCAATGGATGAGGGATAACTTAATCACCTTCACAGAATTTCTCGTGTCCATAGCTCCTAGCACCCTGTTCACGAACGAATCCATCGTGATGGCACTCGCAAAGTCAGGGATGGTGGTGTTTGGAGTGGGAAGGGAGGAGAGGTCTGCAAGTGCAAGAGTTATGTTTCAGAAATTCAATAATGTGGTGTTAGTTCTCAGGAAAAATCTCATGGAAAAAGAAAAAGAGTGTTAGTTTTTCCAAGGTCTTTTCCGGAAATAGTAAAATATTTGAATTCCCGCCATTATTGATTTTCTGTGATTTCTACTCTTTCCGTGAATCTTTCCAAAAATGGAAATATTGATTTCTGGCAAGGATATCGGCGTGTTATCGAATTGTCATGCCGATTGATTTACTGAGAGAGCCGTATCATTGAAAATAGATGTTGGCGGGAATTCAAATATTTGACTTTTTCCGGAAAAAGTCCTTGGAAAAACTAACACTCTTTTTCTTCTTCTATGAGATTTTTCCTGAAAACTAACACCACATAAAGGGGAATGGAATTGCAGGAATGTAATGATCGCTGTCCTTGCTGTTCACATATACCTAGAGGAACAAGGATATTTTTTCGTGGCCAAATCTCGGGGGTTTGATCCTATTAGTGAAAAGCAATAAAGAAGAGAGGGGAGAGTGATCCAATTAGGAGAGGGAGAGGGGAGGGAGAGAGGAGAATCATATCATTCGTGGCCGTGCACGTCGCGCGGAGCGGTCGCCGCGGCTTGCCCCCGAAGGGGGCAAGCCGCGGCGGAGCGCGAAGGGGGCGAGCGTAGCGAGGCCCAGCCCGCGGCAGGCGCCCCCGGAGGGCGCAGCTTCCGCAGGAAGCTAGTCAATAAAAACTACTTGCCCAGTCCAATCACTCCTGCTTGCTCCTCGAGCACCTCTCTCATCGTCCTCCACCCCTCCTTCCGTTGCTCTACGCTCTCTTCAGAGGGAGCGGAGGGGTTGATGTGGCCGAGGGCGAGTCCACCAGTGCTGAGAATGGTACAGATCGCGCGTTGTGATCTCATTCGGAGACTTTTTTGTAGTTCAAATGCATGATATAAAAAACAGAAAATGGAAATGTACAAGTAATACGACGAGTTGGAGAAGTAGGTGATGAGCCGGAATTGGGAGAGATTTCTGAAACGGTCGCACATAATTTCTTGAAGTGTTTTCGAACTACATGTTGTGCGTGAAAGTTATGTTGCCTACCTGTACGACAGATCAAACAGGTAGTCAGAAGTGTTCGCATGCTGGTACGCCAGTTCGTCCAACGGATAGTTGTCCTGGAAAAAACGATTTTGTTGATTCTGTAATATTTTTTCAACCGCAACTATTAATTGCACTCTCTTCCAACACTTTTCTTTTACATCTCAGATGAAACGTATTTCGTTCAAATCGTGTGAAATTTAGTCGTACCGGCGTGCAATCCCAATAATACGGCATCGTTCCACAAGTCGCGTTGATCGAGTACGCAGTCTCGTTTTGGTTGTCAATGAGAAGAGAAGGCAGAGAGAGCATTCCGATGTCCTCGACCTCGTCCCAGCACGGGTGATCGTCGCTACTATAATGGCCAAAGCGAGCTACGAATCGCGTAAGTTTTACACAGTTGAAGCTGCAGAATGTTATTTCTTTTCTACAGAAAAAAAACAGAGGTCCCTCACCTCATCCCAGCACGGATGATCGTCGCTACTGTGAGAGATTCGGAGGTTAACATTTGTTCAAAAGATGAATCAGGCAAAATCACCAAGAACGTGCTCATGTGACTAGAAGAATGAGTGAAACTCAACCGATCACTGTACTCACTCAGCTCCTTCGGGAACACAGCGAGTGCCCATGCCCGGGAAGTCCAGCAGTGTCTCCGCCAGGAGCGCTCCAACGCCTTCTGGAGTGTCGTCCCAGAGACTGGAAATGTACTAACTATAATTCTAAATTCAAGCAACCTCAAATTTCTTACATGCCTTTGATCTTCACTATCAACAGTGTTCTTTGTTGGACACAGTTTCGAAAACTTACCTCAAATAATGGTTCGTATTGTCACCATACTGATCGGCCGTCATGTATCGCGGATCCTGTGTGGAGATGTCGCTAGGCTGAAAGAAATCAGGGTTCAAAGATCAGAAATCAGAGATCAAAGGTCATCACCGACCTGGTTCTTATTCGCGTAGACAGCGTACAGCTCGCAACACAGCAGCAGCAAGATCGGGACTAGCATCTAAAATATTCTATTTGAGCGTTAAGCGCTGTTTAATGATATTTCAAGGCACATCAGACTTTTATGAAGCATGTGAAACGTATTTTGATAAAGAAAAATGGTGAGTACACAAAAAACTGCGATTCCCGTACCTCAAAGAACAGTATCATCCAGCTCCTTCTCGTGTAGTGGAATCTCGCTGTGAGCAGCGCCCTTGCGTGCCTAATCCTGCTCGGTGTCACCAAGGGCGCCGAATCTGCAATGTGGTGTGCGCATGAGTAATCGTCGCTTGTCGAAAATTCGACCGGGTTTACAGTTTTAGTAATCGTCGCCCTCACCGCACTCAACGTCGTCCGTCTCTGCAGCTACTGGCTCAGGCTGCTCGCTGTCAGCGATGACGTTCTTGTTCGATTTGAAACAGGAAAGTATCTGAAAAAATACCTTCCTTTTCTTGTAAAACTTACGAGAAGAAAAACAGAGAAGTTTGCTTACTTTTGAAGTGCATCCTGACCCAACAACCTTGGTCAGCTTGAAATCGGATTGAGGCGCGAGTGGGACGAAGATCTGAGATTTTTTCATTTATTTCATTTAGGGATATCATAAAAAATGTTGAGATCAAAAGTCACATTCGACATGGGAGCATGCGATACTAAACATCGAGAAAGAATTTGCATAACCCTTCACACATCCTGGACAACAAAGCAGGGAGCATGGTCGTCTAAACAAGAGAACAACGGAACAACGGAACACTAGGCCATATAAAATGCGACTGATGGCACATCAAAGACAGCTTGTCAATTCTCTTGCTACAGCAGTTGGAGAAACTTTGTTGCTATCACGTTTACATTTCGCCAAGCTACCAATATTTCCAGGAATGATCCTCACTCTCATTTCCGTCCTTCTACTCGCAAGTGTGGGTGCTAAAGCAGATGGAGGAGAGGTATCTTCGGTCATAACCTAAATTAATGCACCTTCAAAGCGCAAGCAACACCAAATAGACAATCATTCGCATAACTTTCAGGAACAATACGATCCACTTCTCGGTTCAGCGCTCGGTGAGTGCACTTACTCCACTCCGATATTCATTTATCGAAATCGAAAAACTTTTCCGGTTGCGGGCTCGTACTCTCTCACCGAAAACCCGTGATATGTGCATTTCAGATGAACTGCACGACGCGATGATGCGCGCTCCTCTTGAAGTATTTTGCGGCAAAGCGGAAGTATCATAAGCCGTTTTAGGGAACGAAAGTGTTCACGTGTGTATACACGCTATTTGCAGATGGACAAAATCGTGAAAGGCCTTCAGACCCTCAAATATAAGGTTGCCCAGGTACGTGGCCTAGGGCCTTCGTAATGATATCTCAAACTCGAATTTTGTAGGCTTACTACGAAACCAAGACGACCAAGGGTCTCAAAGGTAAGGCAGCGGGATAATGTTTATAATTACTGTATGGAATTGGCCATAAATATATCATAATCCAACCACAGTTCCCACGAACAGTTCCCACGAGACATATGATTTAATATGGAGAACACCTGATTTTCAGAAGCCCTAAACGCATTTGATAAAGTCGACAAAACCTGTATGAAGCATAACCTTGTGAGTTTCGTTTATTTGGTGAAAAATTAATCGCATTGCTCTAAATAATTTCTTTGCTCATTTCCCGGGGAAGCTTATTCATTCCAGGCTGCGGAACCACTGAATGAAGCCACAAAGCACATAAGAGACGCAATTAAGGTGGTTTTCCTCTAAACTCAGCACATAATCTGCAATTTCCCAGAAGAGTGGCTGATCGAGATCGATTTCACTAAGCAGCACTCCTCCTCTCAGCGCCGCTTTTTCCCACACGCCTGTGAAAAGGAACCTGTTCAGAGGGTGTTGATGTTCTCATTGATAAACTCATTGCAATCAACCGTACGGACAGACCTCCGCAATCATTTCGAGAACGAACTAAACATTTTCCGTTGATCATCTCTTATGGTCGGCCTCCTCTGGTTCAGGCTACCAATCACATTCTCGTTTAATTTTTAATAGCATAGGTCCTGGTCGTCCATTCCCCGGTTTTTTCAGCACTGATGCGCGTTTTTAGAAGACTCACATCCTGAAGAGTCGGCGCGGATATTCCGTACTCTCGCAAGTTCCAGCCCTTCAATCGCTCATCGAACAGTTGGAAGAACTGCTCCATTGCAGTTGAGTCAGTAGAGATCGGGAGGTGGAAGGAGATTTCCTGAATAAACAGGTGATTATGTCTCGTTTAGAGTTTCGAATATGGTAATATTGCCTGTAAGGTTATTATTATGCCATGAAGCCTAAGAAGAAATGCTAAGGTGGAACGAGAGTTCCTGGAGCAAAATTCAGTTATTCTGTGCTCCAACTTCACAGAGGCATTTCATACTGAAATGTGTGAAGGAGCATAACGGTGAACAATCTTCGTACAACAGCTCCTCTATGGTCTATGCGCTTCCCCCAAACGGCGATGAGCTTCGGCATGGACATTACTCTTCTAACAATGTTTACTAAATATGACCCATCATACCTCATCCGACTGATCCGCCAGGGTGACGGGCACTTTCTCATGCAAGTTCCTGATCTCCTCAATCGTCTCTGCGTAGTTTAAGCTCGAATCCTGAACAGTCTCTTTACTAGCTTCTAGACTTCGTTGTAGTGCAAAGTTAGGGATGCAGGTATGACGTGTAGAGCAGAGCTGTGCAGAAATTGCATGGACTCTTCCTTTCACATGCTATCTCGCGCTGTCTGACCGGCGAGAGAGCATTGCGAAATGAGAGACCGTAACAGCCCTGGTACGACCTACCTTCTTGATGCAGCTTAGCGTCGTGTGTTTCCCGAATCGGTTCTTGAGAAAGACGGATGACCCGAGGGCGGTGAGCTTGCCTGAAACGCTCAGTTTATTAATCGTTGGTTTTCTGAAGAGCATGGAAATGCGACATTGCTTTCTAACCAGCTACCCAATTCTTTATAGAAAAGTGAAACACATTTGTTTTGCTTTGATGTAACAGCTGACCTTCCGACAGGATCGCTATACGATCCGACAGCATGTCCGCTTCGTCCATATGATGAGTGGAGAGGAGGATGGTTCTGTCTGAAAGAAGAGTTCAAAGATCAAAGATCAATATGTGCTCCTCACATATTGCCCCACAAATGCTATGATTACATTGCGCAACTGTGTGTTTTCCAGTGGAGAATATTTCTACTTTTTTTTGTGTTTCATAATATTTGGAAACATTTTTGACAGGCTGTTCCAAATTCCTCTTCGTTGACATTCCCTCCCGTGCTCACCTTGTTTGTACTTCATCAGCAGCTTCCAGATCCCCTTTCTGCTGTTGACGTCGACTCCTGGAATACAATTTTATCGAATTTTAACTCACACCTTCCCTAAAATACACCGTCTGAACTATTAGTAATACTTAGTGAGTTGCCATTCTTTCAATTATGGATATCACACCTGCAGTAGGTTCATCCAGAATCAAGAACCGACTCCCTCCAATGAGTGCTATGCCGATGCTCAGGCGACGTTTTTGACCACCTGGAGAAATATGTTTCAGAGACCTTTCTTATCTCCATCTAACAGCTTCATGTAGTCTTTGCATGCCATTTTCGTTCTGAATCAAAACTTGCTTTCCTCAAAATTGTTATTTGCTCACCTGACAGACTGCCCGACCTTGCATTCGTCTTCTCACTCAACCCAATGCTGTCGATGACTTCTTTTACCTGAGATGACAAACATGAATTTGGTGATGATCAATGTATCTTAGATCAAAGATCAAAGATCAACTCCAGACCTCATCCTTAAGCTTCTTATCCGGCACTCCCTTGAGTCCACCGTAGAAGTAGAGCTGCTCGCGGACTGTCAGACTGGAAATGACTGCCAATTCAACGAATTATTTTTTCTTTGCGAAAGGCATTTGTCGCGATTATCGCACTCTCCGTACCAGAGGATTGAGATGAGCACGGTGAAACATAACACTTTTTGTCTGTTTCTTGGACTTTCGGAGATAGAGAAAGTCTAGCTCTACTCTGCTCTACACATCGAACAGCACGTTGTGCTTACGCGTCACTATCTCAAGATGCAAAGAGAATATTGATGCTGCCAGGTAAGTTCTTCATCTAAGAGTAACTCACACATCAAACAGCACATTGTGCTGCGGGCAGAAGCCGAGCGTGCCGCGGACTGAGCGCATGTCCTTTCGGAGGTCACTGAAAATAAAAATATCCATGCTGTATTGAGCCCTTGGATGCCATATCAGAGTTGCCATAGCGGCAAAAGGTGGAAGATTTTACCTTCCATAAACGGAAGCAGTTCCGCTAGAGGGTGAGAACAAACCGCACAGCATGGACCTGAAATCAGATATGATCTGTTTTTGAATTAAATAATCTCACTGTGTACTAAACTGAGTAATGCGGAATGTCTGGAGATACGTTTCATGATTTGCTCAAGGGATTAGAGTTTCAAAAATTTTGATCTTGCGTGTCTATGCATTCGAACAAAATAATGAAAGAGAGAAGGAATTTCTCACATAGTCGTCGTTTTCCCCGCTCCGTTGTGTCCTAGAAGTGCCGTGATTTGGCCCTCATACAGACGGAGGGAGAGCCCGTCGAGCTGGATAGATTTTGTTTGTAGTTTTATGGAAAGAAGATGTCCACACTATTAATCATTGTGAACGTCAACGATTGATACGAACACTGTGAAACATAGTCAAAGTATACTAGAGAACTGAAAGAAAATATCTGACCGCCCTCATCCCGTTGCCGTAGATCTTCTCCAGTCTCCTTATGGCCACAGTCACCTTCGCATCGGATGGATCGGGTTGCGTGCGGTCGGAAAGTTTGTTTTCTGCAATGTTCATGATGGTACCGCGATATTCAGAGATGGAAGAGCGCAAATAGGAGTGTGAACAACGATCGACAATGTAAGCGGAAACTAAAAAGTTATGGATTGTTGCATGCGGTCGGACAACTTTGATTCTAAAACATGCGCTCTACATTCGCCGTTGGGCACTTGCATTCTCGCAATAATGCGCTCTTAAGGGATGTTAACAATGCTTCAATCAATGCCCAAGATGAGAGATCGAATACCTTCGTCAATGAAGCCATCATTTTCCTCTCCCTCCTCCTTCCTCCCGCACCAGTAGGATGGCAGACAGAAGAAGTAGAAGGGCTGCGAGACGCCGTGAATACCTAGAGAAGATTTGGTTGTGGTGTATTGTTGGTCTGATGAGTTTCAGAGTACCAACAAGAGAACTAATGATTGGCAAAGCCAATGGTTGTCCCATGTGTTTGAAACAGATACAATATCAAGCAAACTGTTCCAGTCGTTTACAAACGGCAGTGTTTGAAAGTGATTGTGTATTGTACTTTGCTAGTTGTTATCATAGCAGGAAGCACTGCCGAGATGTACCAAGCAATGACCCAGAAAAGCACAGTATCACTTATGGAAGCCTACCACATGCTATAAAGGCCGTTCAATTTATCGATGGATAAAGTAAAACACCGTATTTTCACAGTAATTGATCGTACCGGGATGCACAGCGCTGATGTACCACGCCAGAAGACAGAAGAGGACAGTATCCACTGATGTTTCGCCGCAAGTTATCATATTCGAATATTGATCGATGATCGCATTATCGAAGATACCGTACCCGGATGAACAGCCGAGATGTACCAAGCAAGCACGCAGAACAGCACAGTGTCCACAGCGAGAGCGACGAGAATCTCCCAGAAGGAGAGGGAGAAGTCTGGAAAGGTTCAAACGAGTTCTCTGTAAGAACGGGATGACTACCTACAGAGGGTGGCACAATGCTTTAAAATGGTCGGATTGAGCTCAAATTTGAAATGGGTGGTCCCTATGGATCGTACATTCATTCTACAACTTTGCATGATGATCATGCATGGTTCATGCAAAATTTTTATCTTTCAAGATACCCCCTCATGTGACCCCTCATTCGATAGAGCATCAAAAGCTGTGCGTACAGCTCGATTTTCATCCATTTTGGACAACAGGGGGCCGAGAAACGTGGCATTATGTGCGTTTTTCCATGCTTTTTCATGGTTTCCGATTTTTAAAACCATCAAGATCTCATTTGCACCGGCTGATTCTTTCTGTATTCGATGCGTCTTTCGATTCTCTATCGAGCAGTATTTTTTTCATATTTTATATCGGGGGCCAAAGTTCCCATTTTTCATGTTTTCTAGCATGCCTTAGAGGCTCGGGTTCGAATCCGCCTGCCCACAAGAGTTTTTGCAAGGCGAAAAATATGTTTTTATGTTTTCTTATTCTAAGTTTCATAGTGATTTATGAAACTATCAAATTTAGGGTTTTGGGAACAAAAGAGGGCATACAACGCCTGGCAAAAACTCACGTGGGCAGGCGGATTCGAACCCGAGCCTCGATGGCATGATAGAAAACATGAAAAACGTGAACTTTGGCCCTCGATAAAAAATACTGCTTGATAGAGAATCGAAAGACGCATCGAGTACAGAAAAAATGAGCCGGTGCAAATGAGATCTTGATGGTTTTAAAAATCGGAAACCATGAAAAAGCATGGAAAAACGTACATAATTCCATGTTTCGCGGCTCCCTTTTTGTCCAAAATGGATGAAAATCGAACTGTGTGCATAACTTTTGATGCTCTATCGAATGAGGGGTCACATGAGGGGGTATCTTGAAAGATAAAAATTTTGCATGAACCATGCATGATCATCATGCAAAGTTGTATAATGAATGTACGAGTCATAGGGACCACCCATGTCAAATTTGAGCTCAATCCGACCATTTTAAAGCATTGTGCCACCCCTGTCCTGATCTTACAGAGAACTCGTTTTCAATTGGTGAATATGGTGAATTTGCATGCTCTTTCAAATCGGTTTTTTTTATTCGACGAAACACTTTTCGTTCACAATTTGATGATCCCCGAGAGAGGAATGGCTAACCATCCAGTGTCATCTGATCCATCGTGCTTCACAGCGCTTCTCCATCTCCTTCTCCACTCAATGCACACACTAACTCTCTACTCATGCCTCATTCTCACTTCAGCCTACGATATCACTAGTATAGGATGGGGTAGAAGCATTCGTACCATCCAATGTCAACTGGTCCATCGTACTCCACAGTGCATTCCCGTCTCCGTCTCCGTTCGCGATCATATCCATGCCGAAGCCCATCGCCGTTTGCGGGAAAAGTAGCTGGAAATATTGTTCAATGTTATGTTTTCCTTTTCAGATGCAGCCGAGCGCGATCATTCACATACACACATAGAAAGAGTTGTGAAACTTATGTGAATTTTAAATGGCCAACATGAATGAACCGAAAGATTTTCGAATGACTTACGCAAATCACTGCCGCCACCGCGTTCATTCTCGATGATAGCTCGTAGGGAATAAAGAAGAGCAGAAGCATCACTCTATTTCTCTATCTAAGACCCAGAATGCCAATACTAAACAGTCATATTTCCTTTTTTTTGGACTTTACCCTCTCTAACCAAACGTTGAAACATAAACTTACGCAAATAACCGCTGCCACTGCATTCATCCTCGATGATAGCTCATACGGGATGAAGAAGAGCAGGAAGAGAACGGCGGTGCATGCTGTGGCTGCAATAAGATACTGTTTTTTATGCGAATACCGAAACAGTGAAGATAACTAAAAGAGCTGTGAATGGCATACATAAACTACAAAAAAACTTGATAATAATTTGTTTTGGCTTGCCAGAAGAAGGCTCATTGAACATCCAATATCATTTGACCAATATGCACATCTTGAAACAAATCTGAATTGACTGACCAATATTCGCATTCGTAAACAGTGTCGACAGCAGCAGTGACTGGGCGATGCTTGCAAGGGCGAAGAGCAGAAGGAAGGAGAGGAGGAGGGAGAAAGAGCAGTTGGGGAGAATGCCACCAAACTGGAAAGCATTGATGTTTTACAGATATAATTTCATTGGTTTCACACTGGGTAAGGGATGAAAAAGTCTTAGAAGGAGAACGAAAGAGAGGAAGAGGAGGGCGAATGTACAGTTGGGTAAGATTCCTCCCCACTGGAATAAGAACATATCGATACCTTCAGAAGTGCCGATATGATGATCACTGAGATCACATTCAGCACCAGAGAAATCAGCGCCCACGAGAGGAAGTGAACGGAGTCGCCCAGACCCATGATGCGCATTAGTTCCTGGAATTGGATTTTTTTGTATTTTCCAAGAGAGTCTTTGCATTCACTGATGTAAACCATTAACCCATTCCTTACACGGTCTTATGAAACATAACTCATCGAGTCAGCTGATTCTGTATAAATGCCTTCAGCCTCTGTTCTTTCTCGCACACGATGTTCTTCACTATCAGGGCTGAGGGAACCATCCAGGAGATCCCTACCTCTACTCCCCTACACTGCCTCTAGCTCACAATCGATCTCCGTTTTTCACCAAACACTCACTTTGAGTCTCTGTTCCTTTTCGTAGACAATATTCTTGACTAGCAGAGCCGACGGGACCATCCATGAGAGAACGACGAAGAGAGCGAGGAAGACGGTGACGTCGAAGCCGCCGAAACTACAAAAAAGAATCGTTATATTGAATTTGCTTTATCACCGTTCAACTCCAACAAATTAAAAACATTCGAAGCTCATAACTACATAATCTACTTGAAACTCATTTTATTCTCGTTTGTCATTCTGCTTTCATCTGAACCCAGTGAAAACGTTGATGCTTCCAATTGAGTATCTAGGACACTAGTCGAGAAGGACACGTACGTATCAATCGAGTAGCACTGCTCCTGCTGTGAGTATGCCCCGACATCATTGAATGCCTCTTCAGTTCCATCATTCATTTTAAGATTTTTCTACCGTCCTACACTCAGATCAAGGAAAATCAACGCTCATTCTTGTCATATGTTGCGCGAAACATAATCTGCACATGATTGTTTCCGGAAGTTTTTGATGAGTACGATTGCCTTGCGATTTTCTGCCGTGAATGCATGAATGACTGCTTACGTGTCAATCGAGTAGCACGGATACAGCTCTTGCTGTGAGTACGCTCCGACGTCGTTGAATGCCTCTTCATTCCCATCCTCGGCCATCATCAGGCACTTGTCAGTTTTACTTCAGGATTCAACCCGCAGTCATTGCAAAAAATGACCATCAACCTCTACATAAACTGCGCGGAACACATTTCATTCTCGACTTATTACCCGGTCTTACGTATTAATAACAAATGCTTACGTATCAATCGAATAATACGGATACGGTTCCTGCTGTGAGTACGCGCCCACATCATTGAATGACTCCTCGTTCCCGTCCTCGGCCATCATGAGACGGAGGGCTTGCTCGGTTGCTTCCTGAGTATTAGTTTGTTGGGGCGATCATGCAGATACGATAGCTTTTCGATCAGAACGGGAACTATTACTGCATCGAGTATCGAACACGCGAGCCTGTTCTGATCACTGCTGTGCCAAACAGATTCAATAACTCTAGTTGTTCTACTGTAACTTAAACTGTAACCATCGAGACACCTGCATCTAAGCTTGCTCTACTCGAGATGCATACCTGCAGATACGAGAACCCGAACGTCGTATACTTCAGATCGATAAATGGCGCGTCTCTCGATCGCATGTTGCCTCCTCCGTCTGCAACAGCGCCCGTGCCTGCGAAATTACTGTTCTGGAGTAGTTTAGCATCAATCGAACGCGTTTGTTTTCACTCATTGGATTTTGCGTGCTGTCAGCAATGCAATCAAATATGCAGAGAGTAAAACTCATTTGGCTTTGCGAATGCTAAAAAGATTACACCAACCATCGACCATGCTCTCCAGATGCCGTATCTTGTACGTCACGACGTCAGGCAATTCCATCGTCGTGTCAGTGACGTTAGTCAGGAGGATCCCTGAAATATTGGATCTCAACTAGGTCTCACGAGTTTCAGTAGTACATTGTATTCTTCTGGACAGAATTCAGTCAATGATGTACACGTAGACTGTGAAATTATAAGCTGACAAATTTGAATTTCAAATATCTTATCAACGCTCGTACCCGACCAGTACCAGCTTCTGCAGGCACATTGCTGCTGATTCCATCACTATTCTTTCACAAACTCTTGCTGTTTTAATATGGATTTTGAGTTACCGCATCATGCATATTTTCGGACATCCTCTTTATCACCCAATCAGCACAGTTGCTTTGACTCACCCGACCAGTACTGCTGGTGCTTCTGCAGGCACATTGCCGCTGATTCCATTACTTGCTCAAACACGACCTCTTCCTTTTTGTGTTTTGAGCAATCGCATGGACATTTTAGTGTCTTCTTAATACCACCCAATGCGTACTTTTGGCTTGACTCACCCGACCAATACTGCTGGTGCTTCTGCAGGCACATTGCCGCTGATTCCATTACTTGCTCAAACACGACCTCTTCCTTTTTGTGTTTTGAGCAATCGCATGGACATTTTAGTGTCTTCTTAATACCACCCAATGCGTACTTTTGGCTTGACTCACCCGACCAATACTGCTGGTGCTTCTGCAGGCACATTGCCGCTGATTCCATCACTTGCTCAAACACGACCTCTTCCTTTTTGTGTTTTGAGCAATCGCATGGACATTTTAGTGTCTTCTTAATACCACCCAATGCGTACTTTTGGCTTGACTCACCCGACCAATACTGCTGGTGCTTCTGCAGGCACATTGCCGCTGATTCCATTACTTGCTCAAACACGACCTCTTCCTTTTTGTGTTTTGAGC
>LS517015.1:610284-696926 GCA_900490845.1 Pristionchus japonicus
GATCATCACCAAAAGCAGTACTGCTTTTCCACTTCATCTAAATCAGTACTGCCTTCTCCACTTCTTCCTTCTTCTACCGTGTAGTCTGTAGTCTTTCTTGCCCGATAAACATTGTTTACTGTTTAAACGGTCAAGGCTCAACACACCGCGATCCGATTACACACTAGCTGATCCTTCCTATCAAGGGAAATTCAGTATAATCACTGAAATTGATCAGGGAGCGTTCCTGACAACGTTTGCGCAGAGATAGGCAGTCATGACGGAAAGCGCATGGAATTAGAGATTCCAAGTACGTTTCTTTCGAGTTTTCAACCAATTCTATCGGATTCTTGTTTTTTCAGACTGGCCTCGGAACAAGCGTTACGACGTCATTCTAGCAAAAGCCGGCCTCGATGATTTCGTTAAAAATGCGAGTTACAGCTCCCACTGTGCATTATATCTGGAACTGTTCAGGTTGCGTACGTCGTCGTTCGCAAGCATTGCTATGTCGTTTTACGACGCGGCGAGAGCTTGTTCGGTTCGGTAAGAATTTTGTTTTCAGAATTTTCGAAGATGTATTGTGTAGGGATCAGCACTCCGTGGTGAGTCCTACGGCAACCACAGCACCGGTGCTATCGAAGAGGCGTACAGCCATGAGGTTGAGAGAATCATATGCGAATGCCAGTATTGAATACCGTGATAAACATGATCTACTGCTGACAATATGACAATATTGAGAGAATTGAACTAGAACTTCATTTTGAGCACATTCGATTTCACTATCCTTCAAAAGAACGCTGCTCAACATAGATCTCACTCTCATACCATGGCATCCAATGCAACGCTCTCCGCGAAGGTTCGACAAAATCTATCAACAATTTTCATGTCTAGGCTTCAGGGCGTTGCCTCCACCGTAATCTATGTCTGGATCGCTGTCGGCATTTGTCTAACTGCTGCAGTTGCATTACTGGTTTACTGTTTGCTCAAGTTGAGAAGAAACAAGAAGGCTTCGAGTAATCCGGAAACGATTCCGTCGAAAGGAGCCTCTAATATTACGCCAACTCCGGATACACCCAATGCTAATCAGCCGAGCGAGTCTGGCAAGGCGATTGAGTCCGTCGAGGAGAAGCCCACAAAACCATCGAAGCCAGATAAAAATACGGGTAATCAATTCATTAAACGTTCCTTCGTACCGACTAAAGGTACCAGAGGCGATTAAGAGGTCCTATTGCTATAGATCCAACACAGCCCTCGAACGAAACAAAACCCTCGAACCCAATTGCTCCAGTTGCAGAAAAGAGTACCGGTAATCCCACCGATTCCTAACATTGAGATTAGTGTTGAAAAAATTCTTAATTGTTACAGTTTAGATCCGACACAGCCTTCGAGCGGATCGACTTCAACTCAAATCACTGATATTTCAACTTCCACGGCCGAGAAAAAGTTGTTCTTCATGAAAGAGAAAATATTTTATTTAATAAATTACAGCGACATCTTCGCATACCTGGGAGCTGATAAAGAACACAAGTTGGCGCATATTGACGAAGTGAGACAATTTATGCTCAAAAATCCAAAAGGTAATTTTTTTCAGGAGCGCTTGTACAGTGTCTTCTACAACCTATTTGGTCGTTTGAATAACAATGAACAATCGATTGAGCGTAGGCTCATTGACGCGGGAGCTTGGTGAGTCGATTTGGAACGCTTTGTGATATGCACGTATTTATAGACCCGATCTGCTCGAAATTCTCGCCGCAAGGAATATTGCTAGAGACTCCAACGTAGTTCTCCGATTTGTTGCAATGGTACCAAATCTGGGTTCAATATGTCCCTCACGGTCCCAATAACATGATACTTTTTACCGTTTGTGATTATCTTGTCTCTGTGAAAAGTTATGCCTCTAAAACCACGCGCGCGCAGGCACTCGGGAGAGGGAAGGGAAGAGGCGAGAGAGAAAAAGGGGCGGAGCCTCTCTCACACGTGTCTCTCTCCCTCCCCCCGCTCTCTCGCTCCCCTCTCCCCGCGCTCGCGGTACTCTTCGAGGGAACATGCTAAAATTCTGATTTTTTCTTTAAAAATCGTGAAATATTCTAATTAGTCAAATTCCTGTGGAGCAACTGGGCCCGATCAACAGAACCCTCCTAATCGCTAATTTTAAAACTTATTTATCGATTTTTACCATTTCAAAGTTGTCCGATCAGGATGCTCCCGAGGATCACTGTGGAGATCGATGATACCTAACTGAATCGCTTTAGAATAGCCAAATCGGTTAAATATTCGCAGAGTACCGCCCATGCGCAGGTTTGGCGCGTACCCCTATCCCCTCAAAGTGGGCGGAGCTTAGTGTCCCTAAATATTGCGTATGAAACTCTGCAATTGCTCGGCTCATGCTTCAGGGTGTTTGCCCGAAAATCGACAAGACAAATGGCGAGATGTATCCGAATATTCTCATTCTTTTCAACGAATGCCGACCGTGAGTTTCGAATATTAATTTGTTGATTCCTAACTTTTCTAAGAGAGAACACTCCAAATCTTGCTTGTTCCAATATCTATGTGCCACTCGCCAAAGGAGCTCTTTATTGGCTTGATACTTTACAATTTTTCGAGGTGGTCCATAAATTGGAGTTTGCCTATCTGTTCCGTACTTAAATATCGCTTGACTACCAGGCAGGGAAGGACAATGATAAGGATTTCATAGAAAAGCGCATAGATGAACTTCGGGTGTTTAACAATACAGTAAATCAAATCTGCAAATTCCTTATAGAAAGGTGAACTTCGAAGTGAAATCACCTCCCAATGGAAAGATTCAGGCCTCAACTAGAATCCAGTGACATTTCTGCGTTTGTTGAGTTGGGGTTCGCTTTGATGGAGAAAATTATTGATACAATGAAAAGGAGCTCGGCGCTAAAGGAGGATCAACCCATGTTAGTTGCTTTGTAACTTGAAACATTATAATGTTTGAAACGTTAGGAAGACGACGATAAAATTTGCGTTTGTTCTGATGCACGCAATTTCAATGAAGCCAGAGTGGATGTAGGTCCTTATCGAGCCGAGAAAACGACTAATAACGGGGATAAAGTCAATTGTCGAGTTGAGATTGTTGTCGATGAAGTTCTACGAAAACGATCACATGGGATATGTATGTTTTTGGTACATTCATTTCGTGCATTTCATTTCAGATTATCCACAAGTCGCTTCTTATTGCACTGATAAACCTTAGTAAGACGAAACCTGGAGTGACTCATTCGATGATGGTGTATCACGAGTTTATCAAGCCTTCAGAAAATCACTCGGATGAGATGATTGTGAGTAAAGATACCGAATTATCATCGCGTAAAAGATCTTACGACTAATTCTTCAGCGCTCTCTTGCTAGTAAGCTCGTTCGCTTGCTTCCAGTGTAACCAAATAACTGATAAAGAATATGTTCGATACGATAAATAATTTTGTTACTGGAAAAAAATTGTGATCACACTCCGTTGTTCTACTATTACTGATGTTTGGATAAAACACGCTTTTACGCTGATCTTTTTTCTTTGAAATTTCTGAACTCGATATATTACTGTATTCAATTACACTGTATTGCATACATCACAACACCATTGCGTTCACATTCGATTTCACAAGCATACAAAAAGATCTCTGCGCACGAGAGATGGCATTCTCATACCATGGGCTCTAACAGCAAGCATTTTCCGAAGGTTTTCTGAACATTATGTCCCCTAAAATGAAGCCGAATTCAGGCTAACGATGCGCATACTATGACCTATATCTGGATCATAGTAGGCGTATCTATTTCCGTAGCATTTCTTGGTATTCTGATATTCTTCTTGCTCAAGTATCGGAGGGTCAAGAAGGCAGAGTGAGTTCAGGAGCTTGGCTTCTTCGCCAATCTTCCATTTTGAGAGAGATTCGTGACATTCCGAAGAAAACCCTTGATGCAAAGTCGCCGGATCAGCCTAAAGAAGAAATTCCTATGCGCTCAAGCGATTCCAATAATAAAATCATGTCTGCGGAAGAGAAACCAGCAAACCCGAAGGAGCCTGCAAAGCCCGCCGAATCAACTCAGTCATCGAAAGAATCGTCATCGACTTCAAATACAGTGACAAGGTATTTTCATCCTTTTCACTAAAAAAAACAGAAACCCATGATTCAGCGACATTTTTGACTACCTGGGAGCTGACAAAAATCCGAAGCTGACTCAAATTGACGAGGTAAATTTAACAAGATCTTCCACAAATGAGGAAGAATGTAATAGCCAAAAATATTGATTTACTAGGTTCGTTTGAATGGTGTTTGCACAAATCTGAAAGAACGACTAAATGTTAAAGAAGTTGATCTTGAACGCAAACTAATCGAGGCAGGCGCCACGTGAGCGCGTACAGTTCTCATTCTAATGAGAATAGCTTTTTAGACCCGTGCTTCTTGGGATATTTGAGACGAGAAACGTCTCAGTTGAAACTCTCTTGTTGGTTGCGGAATGCCTGCATATGTTGGGACAAGCGAATATAAACGAACGTGAGTTGACATGTGTTCTCTGTAAGTACGGGGTCACCTCTACGGAAGGTGAGACAATACTTAAAAGGTTCTACTTCCCCTCAAAATTTTATGATGTTCTCCTAACAGTCTCATGAGGAATATTCACAGTGAACTCTGTCGATGCCAAATCTGCCCTGATCGCTCGATTGGTCAAGATAGATAAGACAACTGCTGCATTGTTCCCAGCAATTCTCCTAATGTTAGCCGAATTCCAGCCGTGAGGATCTTTTTTAGACATTGTTTTTTTAATGATTTGTTTGTTTTGAATTCATTCACCACAGAGAGAAAACTCCGCTCACCGCTTACGTACCTCTTGCCAAGGCATCAGTGGTCTGGATAGAAAATGTGTTTCTAGAAGAAGTGAGAAATTAACGGACTTTTCACCATTTTTTTTGCTCAAAAATTGAAACGACAAAGCAGATGCTTACTGGAAACACAACGAAGTCCATGGGGGAGAGAAGTGGCCTATTTGTATGTATTTCCCTCGCGCGAAATCAATTGTCTGACTTCATCAAAAAAAAGTCAGCTACGCTACAATACGTGAAGAAATGGACCCTTTCAGACCACAATTGGATTACAGTGAACGTTTCGCATTTGTTGAATACGCTTTCGCCGCTCTGGAGACAATCATAGAAGCCATAAAGAAAAATTCGAAACTGAAGGAAGATGAAAACATGTTTGATTTTTTGGCTTCGATTTGAGCATAAATTATTTCCAGGAAAACCTCAATGAGACTTGTGTGTGTTTTGATCTTAGAAATATCCATGAATCCCATCTCAATTGATGTGTTTACGGAACCAAAGAAACGGCTTGTGTTGATCATAAGGGAAATTATTGAGCTCAGACTATTGTCAGTGAATGCTGACCAAAAGGACAACTTCGGAATGGTATTTAATTTGTAGCGTTTATATTAATGCAATTGTGTTATTAAGTCCCTACACAAATATCTACTTATCATATTGGGCAACCTCTGCAAAACAAAAACCGGAGCCTCACTTTCCATGATGGTATATTCCGATCTTATCGATCCATCGGACCGCCATTCTGACGAGACTATTGTATGTTTCTACTGGAGTTGCGTATAGAAAGTTTTTTTTTCAGCGCATGCTTGCGAAAAATGTGAAAATGAACATGAAGAATAACATGTAATAACGAACTGATCAAACTAAATAAATTATGTGTTTGCCTTTCTGGTTAATAATTGCGCTCACACTCCTCTGTTCTACTATTAATAATGTCCGCATAAATCGGAATAAGCTTTGTACAACAGTTCAGTTCAACCTGCGATTTGGCAAACGATGTTCCTTAATATTGCATGAGATTCACTCCAATTTAAGGCGTTCTCTTCGGTTTTACCCCTATCAAAGAGTTTCATATCGGTTGAACACTATGTCATGCGATGCTATCAGTTTGATGGAACAGTTTTCCGATTTCGAACCTCGTCTTGTTTTTAATGTTTACATTCTCAACAGCTTTGTTCGACTTCATTATTTAGTGCTACGAGTTTAAAATCTTGTTTTTTCTTCTTCTTTTTTTCGAGATTTTTTTGCTATCTTTATGTAATTTTACAAGATTTCCTGTGATTCGTCGGCGGCGTTTTGTTCGTAAAAATACATTTCTATTAGTTTTTGGCGACAATTTCAGAGTGATCTTTTCCTTTGAATTTTCTGAATTCTATATATTAGTGTATTGCATCCATCACAACACCATTGCACCACATTTGATTTCACAATCCCTCAAAAGAGCTCTAAGCACGAGAGATATCACTCTCATACCATGGCATCTAAAGTGAAAAATTCTCAGGTTTATTGTAACTCAAACGTATGCATAAAAGTAAAATTCAGGATGGCAGAGATTCTACCATGACCTATATCTGGATCATAGCAGGCGCATCTATCAGTGTCCTATTGATTGCTGTACTAATATTCTTCTTGCTCAAGTATCGGAGAGTCAAGAATGCAGGGTGAGTTCAAGTGGTTGGATACCTTTCTAATCTTCCATGTTAAGAGAAGCTGGAGACGTTCCAAAGATGGAGCCAAAGATCACGTTACCGGACCTGCCTAAAGAAGAAATTCCTGCGCGCTCAAGCGATTCCAATAATGAAGTCAAGACCGAGGAAGATAAACCCGCGAAGCCCAAGGAACCTTCGAAGCCCGCCGATCCATCTCAGTCATCGAAGGAATCATCTTCATCTTCGATTTCAGACATTCCTACATTAGTTGGAGCTGAAAAGTAGATTCCACTTTTTTTTAAAGCAGACAAGCATATTGATTCAGAGACATTTTTAACTACTTGGGAGCTGATAAGAATCCGAACTTGAACCAAATTGATGAGGTGATGCCATGTGACAGCTACAAATGATTCAACAATATTTTAGAGTCGCTTAAATAGCGTTCTTGCAAATCTAAAGGAACGGTTGATCAATAACGAAGACAAGCTCGAGAGCAGACTTATTGAGGCTAAAGCAATGTAAACTGCAAGCTGGTTGCTCAAATTCAAGGGTATTCACAGACCCGCTCTTCTCGGAGCTTTCGCCCGGAGGAATCTCTCAGTTGCGTCCCTTCAATTGCTTGCCGAATGTCTGAGACTACTAGCGAAAGCAAACAAAAGTGAACGTACAATCGGCGATTAGTTTATTCCTGAACAAAGATAATCATAGTGTTTTCCGCCGATCTAAAATCTGCCCTTATCGCACGACTAGTGAAGATCGACCAAATAAATGCGGCACTGTATCCCTCGATTCTTGAGTTGTTCGCGGAATGTCAACCGTAAGGATTAAACCGAGGTTATGCTCAAAATATGGTCGTCTCAGAGACAGGACGTCTGAACTTGCTTGCTCCAGCGCGTATATGCCACTCGCAAAGGCAGGCATAGTCTGGCTAGTGACGGTTCAGTTTGCTCAGGTTTAGTTCGCTTAATATCTGCAATTTCATTAGATGGCATTTAAATTTTGATTAGAAGCACCTAAAATCAGGTCGAATGGGACAGTACGATAGAGCTCATCAATGAGAGAAGTGCACAACTGAAAACAATGGAAACCACCCTAACGCTGCTAACAGAGTATCTCAAGTCGAGGTTGAATAGCTATTTTCATTATAATTTAATCAAAAGCTTTAGATCCCAAGTAGACGTCAGTGAGACATCGACTATTATGGACTTCCTTTTCGCGGCTTTGGAGAAAATTACAAATACAATGAAGAAGAGCTCAAAACTGCGAGACGATTTGAGCTTGTGATTTTCCTTTTTGTACTGAAGTTCACTTAAAATTTCAGAAAGACAACTCTCAAATACGTCTTTCATTGCATCCACGAAATATCCGAGAAACCGCAGACAGTTGAAGCTCTGATTGACCCAAAGAAGCGGCTTGTGTTCGGAATCAGAACGATTTCGGATATTCGGCTGCTGTCAGTGAAATTGGACCAGAACGATCAGTACGGTTTGGTGAGACATTCAACGATTCGTTGGTATGAAAGGAGTTGATCAGAACCTTCACAAGCTGCTTCTGAATACTCTGACGAAATTGAGCAATACGAAAGCGGGAGCATCGCTAACAATGTCGGTCTACTCAGACCTGATCAGTCCTTCTTTGAAGCATACCGATGCTGAGATTGTGAGTTTCATATCTTGATTATCATAATTTTCAAAAATATTAATTGATTTCAGCGCAAGCTTGCCGGACAAATCGGTGCGAATTTGAAGAACATTTCACGTAAATAGTAATAATAAGTGATAATCAGATAAATAATTTGTTTGCTCTGTGCATGATGCCCCCTCATGCAATTCATGTGTGTCTCTATCACTAACATCAACCGTTTCGTTGACAAGGAAACGCTTAGAATGCATGCAAAGCTGACGTGAATCTATGAAGCTTCAGTGTGTCAAACGTGCATGCAAGCATTGATAAACGTGAGCTTTGCAGGGAAAAGCTTCTTCTAGTCTGTGCATGTAACCAAAGGATGGAGACGAATCGAACAAGATCTCTTATCAGCTATTCTGATAAGTGTACTTACTCTTAACCTCAACCGTAGCATTAACGTTCCTCAAGCCAACCTTACTTCGCTCACTTGCTTACTATGCAGTTATTGAAGTAGTGTCACGAAACCAGATTAGGTTCGTCCAAGATCTTCTTATCAGTCAAAATCGTAAAACCCGTAGTGACAACATCATACATCGTTAATCGGTCCGCCGATTTCGCCCCTCGAATTCACCACTCTGTTGCCGTTTCACAACTGAGGAGCGTTAGCAAGTCACCGACTTCCGGAAAATGTCTATTTAGCTGTGGATTTCCTTATCGTCGTTATTCAACGTCGTTCATTCCACCGCTTTGTTAAATATTTTGATTGTTTCTTTCATGAGTTGCTTGATGAGATCTATTCTAGATGACCGTCGAAGATGAAAAAACGCCGAAACTGGGCTTCTTCGAGAAGAGGCGGAGGAAGAAGCTGACTAAGAAAGTGAGACAAATCGATTGATCTATTTATTGATTATTGATTCGAAGAATTTGCATAAATTAATTATATTTCTCAGTTCTACGACGACCAGGCTGAACTGCTCGCTCAGTACGACAGAGACGACAAGTTGCTAGCTGGGGCGATCGAACCTGAGGATGTACGGCTTTTTTCCGTTACAGATAGAAATCTTTCGAATGCATGAAAAACATGCGTAAGAAGCCATGTTTTGCCGTTTGCTTGTGCCTTTTATCTTGCAACGTAGAGAATATGAGCCTTTCCAGACCGAAAGACGGACCGACCGTATCCTCAACTACCTTCACATTGGCATCAATGTGTTCTTGCTCTTCGCCAATCTCGCAGCAGCGATTATGTCCGGATCGCTATCGATTATCAGGTAATTTAATATTCATAATTCACAATGCCATATTTTACTGAAAGCATAGAAATACGTTCATAACACAAAAATATGCATTCCTGATATAGTTTCGATTATGTCCGGATCATTTTCGATTATCAGGCGCGAAACTTTATCTAATTCGAATGGAATCAATCAGAATCAATCAGTTCAATGAACAGTTGTCAAGATCAATAACGACTCCTGTTCAGTACCGTGGTCGAATCCGCCATGGACCTCACCACCAGTTCGATCATGGCGATCTGTCTTTATCATATCAGGAAGTCGGACTACTTCAAGTACCCGAGAGGCCGGGAGCGGTCAGCAACTTATTCACTTCATTCAGCCTATTTATGGTCCAAAACGCATGAAAATCGCCCCCCGAATCAATGCATATTGGAGACTGTCAGTGCGGTTTTGAGCTTCATTCAACCTAATTTGTGGTAAAAAAATTGCCGGAAAATCGCCCCCTAATCAATGCATATTGGAGACTGTCAGTGTGTTTTTGAGCTTCATTCAACCTATTTGCGGTCGAAAACGCTTGAAAATTGCCTCGAATCATTGCACATTTGAGACTATTAGTATGGTTTTGAGCTTCATTCAGCCTACTTTTTTGGTCAAAAAAACGAATGAAAATTGTCCCCGAATCGTCGCATATTGGAGACTGGTTGCGATATTTAGAGCATCGATGTTCAGAGTAGACTTGGTTTCGAATTGCAGATTGGAAACAGTCGGGGTCATCCTTTGCTCCGTCATCATGGGCATCTCCAACATCGTGATCATCCTGCACTCGATCAGCTCGGTGCTCAATGATAAGGTATGTAATTCTTCCTCCGCCACGGCGCATTAGGAGGGTACATCTATGTGCATGACAACAAAACAGTGAGAATATGGCATCAAACACGTGATCATCCTGCACTCGATCAGTTCCGTGCTGAATGATAAGGTTTGTTTAAAATGCGTGTTCGAAAAATACTTGTATGACGACAAGCACACATCATCAAACTGGGTCTCTTTGATCTGAATGCTAACATTTTGCATTCGTGCAATTAGCATAAAAGAAGAATCAAATATTAACATCAAAGCATCAAAACAACATCAAAAACAAATTCGTCAATCGTTCCGTAATTGTAATTGTGCCGAAGTGGATGTTGGCGCTTCGGCATAATTGCAACAGAGCATCAACATTCATCATTCAGATCTCGGTCGACATGAACCTCGTCACCCTGATCATCCTCCTTGCTGGTTGTGCAATGAAGGGCGTGTTGATGGTCATCTGCTTCAGGAGGGGAACGGATTCGGCTAAGGTCTTTTACACTTCCACTTTTCTTTTTTAATTTAACAGAGAACGCATTAATTGCTGTCATCAAATAGCCGGATTTGTACCCAGTTACGTTTGCGTAAGATTTGAATACAATTGGGCTTGCTATGATGATCGTTAACATTCATTAGGCATTACTACTAGAAATTAATCACTGCCATTCCGAAAAACTGTGAATTCAAGGTTCAAGGTCGAGAATCATGCACGTCTAAGATGGAAAAAGATTTCTGTAAAATTTGTCTTCAAATATCGAGTATTTGGAAGCTTAGAAAAACAGTAAAATTTAATTAATTGCAGGTGATCGGCATGGACATGCGCAACGACATCATCACTTCCTCAGTGGCCATTGTCTCCGCGTTCATCGGTTCAAGGTAGAATTTGAAACACGAGACTAGAGTCTAGTCTGCCGTCTCTTCATCTACTACAATCTCTCGCCACTCCAACCGAAGTCTATTTTCAGATACTGGAAGTATGCGGATCCCCTGGGAGCCTGCATTGTATGGTATGTTTATTACATTTCCATAGAATTTAGGTCGCGAAAAGAGTCCAAAAGTGGTGAGATACAATGTGATATGCCATACTAGAAACCGAGGTTGTGAAATTGCCGAAAGGGGTCACTACTAATCTAAATTGTATGTCACAATCTATTTTCATAGTTTCCTGCAGGGATTCTTGCTGATAACAGCAAACTATCAAATTTGCTTATCGTTGTCACAACACCAACACAAATAACCAAACAAGGTGATCAACCATCACTCAGAACGACGCACATATTGCGTGCGTCATGAAACTCAGTCTCCTGCAGATAACATTGAGCGCTTTTGCATAGTTTCTATTTCGATGCGATTAGTCACAGGAAACGCTGCGACTCGGTCTATTACTGTGCACAACTTACTACTGAAATGGAGGGGAATTTCGATAACGAATTATCGACTTCACTCGGAATTTTCAGCTCAATCATCGCCTTCAACTGGTTCGCCCACGCTCTCGACCACATTCCCTCTTTGACTGGAGTGAGAGCGGAGAAGGAAAATCTGTCGAGGGTCCTGAGGCTCGCGATTAATCACGATGAGCGGATTCAGTGAGTCATCATTAATGCAAGCATATATTTCGAAAAAAAGTGCAACCCTCGAAAAAATTTGATTACTTTCTTTCAGGAAGATCGATCACGTGATGATCTATCACATCGGCGCTAAGGCAATGGTCGAGATGCACATTGTAATGGAGGAGAGTCTGCCGCTGAAGGTAATTTCTTTGCATTTCGAAAATTGAACAATCGATAAACTAATGCCATTTGAATTCTTGGCTGAAGAATTCACTAATTTTAATTGAAAATGTATTACAGGTCACACACGACATCTCTCATCCTCTGGAGAAGAAGCTGAACCAGATCGAATTCGTTGATCGATCATTTGTTCATTGCGACTATGAGTGTGACGCGGACTAAGAAAGCACTTTTATGAAAAACATTAGCTCAGTTGTAAAAAAAATTGCGGTTCAAAATTATGCTTGATTTATTTTCATTTGTTTTGCTCGTTCGTCCATTGCGATTATGAGTGTGACGCGGACTAAGAAAGCACGTCAAGCAAAGTAGCAAAAAATATTCGTTCAGTTGTACAGACAATACGGTTTTACAGATGAATTTTTCATGTTGCATAACCTGACAAGAGAATATTATAGCAATTTATCGTAAAATGAACATTTATCGTAGCAATGCTGCTGATCATTCCTACTTACAATTTTCTGCCACAACTCAACAACTATGATCCGATTTTTTTCACATAAATGCATGAACGCCCAGAAATTGATGGAAAATCTGCATCTCCCTCGGCAGAAAAAGAAGCCTCGTAGGGACGGGAAGCTCCTAATTCCTTTACAAAACCTTCCCAGAAGTCTCGCGAGCTTCCAAAATAACTCCCTGGTGTTGATCCAGAAGAAGATTCATGGAAAGCGATCACATGAACATATTGAACTGCATCGTTGATAAAATCGCCTGAACGTTTCTTTTTAGAAAGACTATTTGCTAATCTAACTCACAAACATGCTGAGTGACATTGTCGCAAGCGTAGACTTTGAAGAAATATACGTTATGAGCTCGAAGTAAACCGATCAGAAGAGCTCTAAAATTGTTGAAGGTTGTGTCAAGTGGACATAGCTTACTTTGACTACAATTATATGCAAAGTGTGAAGTACAGTCAATATGACATATTGTGAACCGTTTATCATAACTTATGATAAAGTATCATACTTTTCCATACAACTATGATTGCGAAGCGGATACTGCATGGATTGAGCTGAAACTAGGAGGGAATATATAATTCGTGTGCCCCGTCAAACTGACATTCTTGGATTTTTCATAATTTGCACGCGTCGCGGTAGCGCGTCGCGTGCTTGAAGCTCGCAAGTTAGTGAAAGTGGGCGGAGCTTGGGCAAATTTTCACAATTTCACAGAGATTGCTTAAATTATCAATATTTTGTTTATTGAGAACTTAGAGAAGGATAAAACCCAACTTTTTTCTAAGCTCCGCCCACTTTCACGAACTTGCGCGCTTCAAGCACGCGACGCGCTACCGCGACGCGCGCAAATTATGAAAAATCCAAGAATGTCAGTTTGACGGGGTACACGAATTATATATTCCCTCCGAGTTTCAGCTCAATCCATGCAGTATCCGCTTCGAAATCATGGTTGTATGGAAAAGTATGATACTTTATCATAAGTTATGATAAACGGTTCACATTATGTCATATTGACTGTACTGAATACAAACTTTTCGGGATCAACATGCATAAAAAAGGGATAAGAGAAGAAAACAAACTGACCGATACGATGGATGAAGAGATGGAACATTGTCCACATACAAATGCCCCATTTCCACATCTCCAAACCACTTGAAAATATCGGATAGCTCATATGCATGGATATCTCCCAGTAACAGTTCAAGAAGATGAATCTTCGAGCATCGCTCAAACACACGAGCGATTCGCTCGTGTGTTTGAGCGATCGGACTCGTCATTTATGAGAAAAAAAATCGTGTACAAATTTCGATCAAGATAAATATATAAAGACGATTTAAACTACAAATTATTGTATTATTTTCTTCACATGAATGCGCGAAAGCGCGATATATTGGAAAGTGCCATCTCCCACTGCGCCGAAAGTCGCCTCGAAGTGACCGGAATCTCTCAATTTCTTCACAAAATCATCCCAAAAGCGTTTCGGACGCCCAAAATGAAGAGGTGGTTGAAGTTCAACGGTACCAAAAGTCGTTTCTTCGCGGAAATCGATCTCTGCGGCATATTGAGCTGCTTCAATGATAAAATCGCCTGAAAATAGGTTAATTTTTAATAAACACCTCCTGATCTTACTTACAGATGTCTTGGGAGGCACTTGAATATGCTATGACATTCAGTAACTGGACGTTACGCGCTTGAAGTAAATTGATTAGTCGCGTTCTAAACAAATTCAAGATTGTAGCATACAATGAAACATATTTAATACTAACGTCATTTTTAGTAGAACTTTATGTAAACAAATGGACAATTATGAATTTTTTAAAACTTAGTTGCTGATATTGACATGACATTTGTCTATAAAAATGAAAACATAGTAAAGAATCTTACCGAAACGAGGTATGAAGAGATTGAACATTCTCCACTCGCAAAAGACGAATTGGAACATCACCAAACCAGTCAAAATAATATGATTGCTCATCGGAAGGTACACGTTCCTGACATATTTTGAGATACTCGATTTCCGAGCATCTCTCAAACAATCGGGCAATTCGTTTGTACACTTCTATATTTAGCATCCCAGAATCGGCAAATAGCTTCTCCAGAGGTATGGTAATGTCTCTCGAGTGGTGCTGAACGCTAGAGTTGTTATCAGCTGAGCAAACTTGCACCAGTTCACCTTATAACAAGAAGGATATGTATGAGTAATCAGTGTTTTGACTCCAAAATAGTGAATATGGCTTTGCTTTATATGGATCCTCAATGATAGAGGGTGCTTCGGGTTGAGGCTAGCAAAGTGTATGGAAGGCAGTTCACTTCTGTCACTGAGACGTTCCAGTACGAGGGAGTTCCATCGATGAGATATCTTTAAGGTTCTTTGAATTTGAATATCACTAAAAAGAAGATCGGCATACCAAACGCATGTAGTCCATTTCTTCAGGCGGCTCCATCTTGATGATGATCCGGATGATATCAGCAGGTATAGTCGAGAGATTGAGATCGTTATCATCTCGATGAACTTCTCCTGTTGCCATGGTGAATTGAAAGAAATGAATGAGTAGTGGAACTCGTGATAATTACAACGCCAAGCTTCAATTTGACGCTAAAGAAGCGCGAAACAATGAATGCGTCTGAGTTTTAGACTCGCAGAACCAGCTGCTTTGCGCCCATGACTGTACACCCTTCAAATTTGTTGCTCAAGATGGCAGTAAAATCGTCTTGATCGAAACTTTACCTTTACCTTTTGCCTCCAAATTCGATAACAACAAAATACAGTCATGTTGAACGTTTTTTATTGATAATATTCGCATTGTGGTTGACTAATCAAAATATAATGAAAAGAGTCACGTGTTCGCCTTCACATAAATGCGCAGCCGTGTTTTTATGAAAAGAAGCACACGCACTGAATGTTCTACATTTGTTTTTAAAAAAGTAAGAGAAGAATTTAGGATCACCCCCTATGTGTCTTCACATGAATACGCGACCTTGCTAGAATATGATAATTCGCATCTCCCGCTGCATGAAAAGTAGCTTCAAATTGAGTAGAGCTTCTCAACGTGGTCACAAAATCTTCCCAGAAGGTTCTTGGTTGCCCATAGTAGGAAGGATTCGCTTCCGCATAACGATATTCATCGAAATTCAGCTCATCAACGTACTGAACTGCCTCGGTGATAAAATCACCTGAAATAGGGAAATCTGAACTTAGAAATATGCAGAATAATTGTAGCTTACAAAGATCCTGTGGAGAATCCAAGGAGCATAAGGCATTAAATGTGCGAATTTTGTGAACGCGTAGCAAATTGATTATTGTCGCTCTGAACACATTGTTCACTCATTTCTGATCTCTCTATTTAAAACGAGTTCTCTGTAAGAGCGGGATGACCTTCTACAGAGGGTGGCACAATGCTTCAAAATGGTCAGATTGACCTGAAATTTTAAATGGGTGATCCCTATGGGTCGTAGATGCATTCTACAACTTTG
This sequence comes from Pristionchus japonicus, assembly GCA_900490845.1. Classification (NCBI taxonomy): domain Eukaryota; kingdom Metazoa; phylum Nematoda; class Chromadorea; order Rhabditida; family Neodiplogasteridae; genus Pristionchus; species Pristionchus japonicus. The sequence goes on from LS517015.1 coordinate 626,176, forward strand.
CATGATGATCATGCATGGTTCATGCAAAATTTTTGTCTTTGAAGTTACCCCCTCATGTGACACCTCATTCGATAGAGCATCAAAAGTTATGCATACAGTGCGAATTTCATCCATTTTGGAGCAAAGGGAGCCGAGAAACATGGAAATATGTAAATTTTTTCATGCTTTTTCATGGTTTTCGATTTTTAAAAAGATCAAGAGCTCGCAAGAACAAGTCATATTTATATCCATTCGATGTGCCTTTCGATTCTCTATCGGCTAAAAATTTTAAACATGAAAAAAGAGGTAACGTGTTTTGAGATATTTGCATTTTACTGTCGAGCAATCGCAGCCCAGGTTCGAATCCGCCTGCTCACATGAGTTTTTGCCAGACTCATGGTATCTTGTATAAGTGTTAGATTTAATGTTCTGTAAAGAATGGGTGGTGCCTACCCTTGGCAAAAACTCATGTGAGCAGGCGGATTCGAACCCGGGCTGCGATTGCTTGACAGTAAAATGCAAATATCTCAAAACACGTTACCTCTTTTTTATGTTTAAAATTTTTAGCCGATAGAGAATCGAAAGGCACATCGAATGGATATAAATATGACTTGTTCTTGCGAGCTCTTGATCATTTTAAAAATCGAAAACCATGAAAAAGCATGAAAATTTTTACATATTTCCATGTTTCTCGGCTCCCTTTGCTCCAAAATGGATGAAATTCGGACTGTATGCATAACTTTTGATGCTCTATCGAATGAGGTGTCGCATGAGGGGGTAACTTCAAAGACAAAAATTTTGCATGAACCATGCATGATCATCATGCAAAGTTGTAGAATGCATCTACGACCCATAGGGACCACCCATTTCAAATTTCAGGTCAATCCGACCATTTTGAAGCCTTGTGCCACCCCTGTCCTGATCTTACAGAGAACTCGTTTTAAGTAAGATCAATGGATTCACCTTTTTGCTCCATCCAGGTTTTCAATTCTTCTCATAAGTAAGGAGCGAATTGGCACGTCTCCTAACCACTGGCATAAAAATGACGACTGTGATGGAGAGATATCTTCCTGTTTTATATTCACACAATCAATCATCGAGCAACGATCGAAAAGTCGTCCAATTCGATCGCCTGTCCATGTCTTCAAAATCCAATCTTCACCATTTCGTTCCATAAGGGGCACTATTACGTCTACCATAGAACTCTGTGCAGGATTTTCAGCGTGAATCGAAAAATAGTTCCCAAACCGGCGATTGATCATTGATCGGATATGCGGCCAATGATTTGACTCCGAAGTAGTGAAGAAATCTGCGTTCTAGCCGAAGATTTAAAGTTGTTGGGGATTCATTCATTTTGAGCTCGACACAATTGATGTACGGCATACAAGATCTCTCACTTGTGCGCTCGACTACAAGCGAGTTCCAACGGTGTGAAATCTGATATTTTACGTTGACCGTTTACAAAATCCAACAGAAAACATACCAGTCTCATGAAATCCATCGATTCCGGCGGTTCCATGCGAATAATTATCCGGATTACATCATCAGGTAAACTGTTCAGAAAAACCATCTTTGAATGGATGAAACAATTGAGAAAATACCAGTCGTCAAGCGTCGAGTCTCTTTTTTTTTGAAAATGAACGCTATTTATCGAAAAGAAATTAGAGTGTGACAAGCACCTCTGGAAAAGTACTGGAACTTTTTTTCGGATTCACGTGAAGGGAATCGCGAAATGATTTCTCTTGAATAACTAAAATTGAAAAAAAAATGTGTATAAATAAGCGATTCGAAAGTTTTCCACTGCTTGAAAAATGTATTTGCACAGTTTATTCGAAATTAGTCGTTACAACAAGCTGATTAGGCATAGCACTCATCGGGGATAACCGGATCATTTCGCTTGCAACGAAATCCGACAGCATTCAAGCTCATCTCCGCCTTATTCTCAGTGACTATCTCATATTTGTTTTTGACGCAAGTCACTGAGGAAAGGTTGATCCAGGATCTGAGAAGTTTTTTTGTTTGCAAATTGTACAAAATTCAATTCACCCATCAACCAACTCTGCTTGTAGGCCGAAACCATCGCCGCATGTCAACGCTGTTCCAGTCTCGAGTGGCTAAAGTATTTTGATCGTCGAAAATAGATGCGCAATGGTGAACCTTCGTGCAATCCTTATCCATCTCGCATCCAGTTTCATCGTGGAAGTATTTCAACTGGCATCCCAGAAGTTCCGTCTTGGGCACGCATTTTCTGTCCAGACAAAACTGAAAATGGAGCATACGGCCACTTTGAGTATGAGATGTAGATACCTTTCCATCGCCGCAACTCGTGCCATCGGGAGTCATGCCGATATGGTAATCCGGCACATAATCAGCTTGATATCGTACCAGCATCGATCGGCAGTCGGACTAGAAATTGAAAAATTTTCCATTAGAGATATGCTGGCGGAGAGAATGTATGAAATGACGAGACATCTACCCCTAACTCACAATCTCACTCACCCCAGAGCCCCACTCTTCTAAGTACCAGCCACGATTGAACAGTGATGCCGCCTCTTGACCGGCATTGCAGTAGAGCACTCCGCATTGAACGTTCCTGAAAATAGACACATTTGACACTACCGTACAATTGAAAAATCGGTTCAGCAATTCGAATCAGGCGACCATTTTAAAGGATCTCATTTCTTATAAATCGCTAAGTGAGCTATCGATTCCGAGTTCCCTAGAGTTGGAAATACGGGAAACCGGTCCGAGAGACGATAGTGACGATAACCCGTATTTCGAACATCTAACAAGCGTGTTCCTGATAGACTCACTCCTTCTCGCACTCCTTGCCCCAACCGCAGCCCTCGTTACCCAGATTCAGATCGTAGCAAGATTCGTTAGCGGGCGGGGCGTGTGCGCCCCAAAGCTGTTTGCACTGAAGCTGACGAGAACCGCAGCGGCCGTTGTAGCACATGGCCTGGAATGAAATGGTTGGTGAATCTGTCATTAAGAAGACGGTCATGGGACGTTTAGGAATCCCTTATGTCCACCAGGCTCAGAAAGGTCTAACCTCCATATCATCCGGACACGGCTCTCCATTCTCGTAGATCAAATCCTCCGGACACTCGCTGCTCACTCCGTCACAAAACTCCGGATGGTCACAGGTTGATGCGGCATTCCTTAAACGGGGTTAAATTAAGATAAATCAATGCCATAGTGTGATTTATGCGCAAAACGCATTCATTCTCACTCTGTCATGTGTCAAGTCAGAGTTGCATGATGAATAATAAATACAAAGAGTTCACCTGCACACTCGCGTTCTGTTCGTAACAATAGAGCACGTGCCCAAATCGCAACAAGTTCCTGGCAAATGATTGCTGTAATTTGAAAAAAAGATTGAAATTGTGATTACCATCAGCACATTGCGCTCCATCACGAAGTTTGCAAGTCGATGGATCGCAACAGTCATGGAGCAAGCATTCCTGGAGAAGATCAGTCTTGGAGGGGAGGCACTAGGTCCGATGAGAACATTCGTGTGATAACCTACTGGATCATCATCTAAATGTAACTTACGTCCGCTCCACAATCGCACTCCTCTCCAGCTTCAAGGATGCCGTTTCCGCATGAAGCTTCTTCTGAAATGAGAAATCAATCGTTGAGTGTCGTCCCTCTGACATGGTCTAACCGCTGGCGATTGACGACTCGAAACTCAAAATCCTTACCAATAGTTCCGTCCCGCGGATCATTCCACAGACAATAGTCTGCCCCGCTCTTGTACATGATGTCCAGCGAGCCCAGAGAGCAATTCGACCAGTGCCGAGGGCTGGTCAACGATGGACAATTATAACTTGAAAGAAAAGTCCTTTTTTCGAACTCTCAGTCGAATTTATAGAGCAAAAAGAATATTTAATGAAAAAATGGGAAAATGGTTGGTATCAGCCGACCTCTGACTCCGAACAACAAAAAACCCTCACTGAACAGGGTCGCCGGCTTTCTGGATGCAGGATGAGATTGGGCACTCGCATACGGCGAAATCCGCACTTTCCCTGAACAAAAATTGTTTGGAGGCATACAAAGAGTGGCATCTTAATGCTGCGCAAAACAGCTGTCGATTCTATCCAGAAAAGGGGGCGAAATTCTCAAAATGAGCTGGAAGAACAATTCCTCATTTTTGCGGTTCGATTCATGCAACCTTGTCTGGTGAGGCAGAAATGGTAACGCACCTGTCATGGTCCATGCCTAGACTGTGACCGAGTTCGTGCGCGAATATGCCCGCCTCTCGATTCGCGTCAGCGGAAGAATCCTGCGAGATAATAATTTGTTCATTCATGTCAGGCGTTAACGCTCAGTTGAGGATAATGAGCCTAGTACAGTAGGCTAGGTTTTAGGCTTAGAATGCGTACGGCGGCCCGAGAGATACAGTATCACTAGCTTGTTTGTCATTACGAATACAACTAGAAACATATAGTTTAAATTTATTAAAATATGTACATAACAGTTGTAAAACGGAACCCACAACGATCCAAGATATTGATCTTTCAGGATCACAGATGGCTTCATAGTTCGCCAGTCCAGAATAGGGATCATCAACCCCGGCAGTAGGCCTACAGAGAATGATGATTAAGGATCGAAAAAAGAGATGCTGTCTCTTAATTTTGCATTACATCTCATCGGTGAGAGAGACGACAAAGAAAAAGCCGAAAAGACAACAAAAAGATCCTCACGTAATCAACATGATGTGATCATAGTGAACACCGCCGAAGGTCTCCACAAACTTCCGCCAAGACGGGAATAGAGTGTCTTCTCCGGAGAAGTCAATGCTCATTTCTTCAGTAGACTTGTACACGTTCAAATGCACTAGTTGAATTTCGATTCGGATTGAATGGAAGAACTGAAATAGCCATTCTCATTTTTTTCCAGAAAAAATCGCCTACCGAATTAGCCATATGGACGATTGAGCGCATTCTCTCCTTTGCTGTTGCCTCGTCTTTTCCGTATTTTTGGTACTGTAACAAGTCCTTTCAGCATAGCCGCAATTACAATGCGAAAAGCAATTGTACACCTTCTTCATTCTTCACATGCTCTCTCATCACTCTGAGCGGCACTAGGTCGGATGAGAACTATTTCGCAACACTGCTTCTGACATAACAGTTGTCGCTCGCCTTCCGAAGTTCTCATCCGGTGCGTAGTGCTCTTTGTTTGTGAAATTACTATTTCGTGCTTTGCGAACTCTTGTTACAAATCGTCCTCACAAACGTCGAGTCTCCGAGGAACGCCAGTTCGATGTATCGCTTCCTCTCGAAGAGGTGACTGAAGTTCTTGTAGTAGTGAGGAACAGTGTGCGGTACGTAGGCTGGGTCAGTGATGCGGAACTCGGAATCACGCTTGGTGCGCATCGACTTTCCGAGCAGATCTGAAAATTCGTTAATCACATTATCCTTCTTGGCAGAATAGCATAGAAGTTTGTTCAAAGAACAGTTCGGTCTCACCACAATTGTCTTCGACGCTGGAGATCAGTCGAAAATATCCATCCGCGTGATCAAGCTTGAAACCGGCGCTAGGAGAGTGCATGATCAGCTCCATTTTATCCGGATTGCAAACTGAGAGCCAGGCTCGGATCCCTTGCGAATTCGAGCCATGGAAGTGGCAGAATGAGCTCTGGAATTTAATCGGTAAGCCTGTTAGCCTGAGCTTGTTAGAGTGAGCTTACAGGTTTCTTCGAAATAGTTGCAAGCTCCTGTTGAGTGAAAACGTTCAGCGATGGCAGAAAATCTAATTCGGTTTCGAGCTCATCATTGTGGAAGAGGAGGCGATGAACGTGGCTGTTGTTGGTCTGAAAGTGAAAATTTGCCATACTTTTGTCGCCTCAAGCATTTTTTTATTATTTTGGAATTAGCCCGTCATTACTGATGGGCAATTCCCGACGGTCTATGAAGAACAGATAGCTGTTGAAGCATACAACGAAACTTACGAGAGAAGTAAGCAGAGTAAAGAGCGATACGGGATTCAGGACTGTTCCCGTATGAGAGATGTCGATGGGACATATCGCCATCGTGCTGAAAGAGAGGGAAAACGTCTAGAAAACTTATTAAAAAAGAGGAAAGTTAGCGCTTAAATGCGGATTTTCGAGCCTTTTGAATCATCTCGTTAGCGGAGGAGAGCTGGATGATTAATAGTGGGTATTGTTAAACCATCCCCAATTTAAAAGTTTCCTCAATTAAAAATTTTCCATTCTGTTCCACCCAGACGATCTGTCAACTCTGGCGGATGGAAGATTCTAAGAATCAATACTTTTTGGATTGTGAAATTCTCTGCGTTTCGAAAACTAAGCTTGCAAAATGACAAGAGCGAACAATGGATCAATGGCAGATTTCCATGTCTTCTTAAGTGAAATGGAACGGTTTTTCCGTTCTCGAATCTTGTGTATTGCAAATTGATTCTTTATCTGAAGAAAATATACGGAATCAGTGGCATTTCTCCATCTCTTCGTTTGTGAAGTCGAGCTGCATCGCGAAGCTTGCTCCCATAGATTTGCCTTTCCAGAGGAGGCTCACCTATAAATCGGAATTCAAATAATGATAAAAATCGATCATCAACCCTCTCTCTTCTCGTCTCACTTCGGGCTTAGCGAAGAAGATTCAAAAGTTTCATTTTATCAATTCAAATAATGAAATCATGAATTCGTGCTAAAACGTCCCGCTAGAAGATACAATTTGGAAAGAAAAGGCAAACTACTCGCATCATAACTATCGCTGTCGTAAATGCACTTGGGCATAAAAAACGAAATTCTGAGTATTCGTAGATCATTGAAATGCCCTCAGTAAGCGCGCTCCGCAGGGTCGGACAAGAGTAAAAAGTGAAGCTTACATCATAACTCTCGCTGTCTGCGATACAGGTTACCGGCAAGAACCAACCGTAATTGCTGCAAAGATTGGTACATTTATTATTTTCTTGTAGAAACTCTTCTTGAGTTCACCGGAAAAGTTTCTACCAGTCATCAACCCCGCCTTCGGCCATCTAATTTATAGAATGAGGAAACTCCACAAGTGCCGAAACTTTCATTTTTCCAGCCGGTCCACTGTTGCGAAAACTGTACATAGCAGTGCCAATAGTTCAGCATTCACTAAATTTCGTGCTTATGCTGGTTGGTAAGGCTTTTTATTGATGATCGAACTCGTGCACAAGAGCGAGAAATTTCACGGTGTCTCATTTCGCGATGCTCATTCACCGGTCTGAGAAAGCGAGAGAGCATGGAAAAGTGAGAGCCCGCTTAGCGATATTCATTCTGGATGATCTTGAATCGAGTAAGAAATACGGATAATTGCCTCCTCATTTCACACACTATCTCGTCTCTCTGACCGGTGAGAGAGTGTGTGAAATGAAGAGACGGCGACCCGTATTTCGCACTCTAGTGCTCACCGATAGTCATGCTGGTTGATCTTGAGGTCGAACTGGTCATACGGCGTGGGCAGGTTGATGTACCCGCTGGACTGCACGCTGAACAAGCAGGGAATAAATATGATAGCAATACGTAAGGTTGGTGGCGGTGATGTATTGTGGATAAGTGGTACATTTCAGGTAAACTGCACAAGTAACAAAAGTAGTGGGCAGGTTGATGTTGCCACTGGACTGGACGCTGGAAAAAAGTAAATGAAAGATATCATCGTAGTTTAAACTCTTGCGTCCTATGGCCAAATCAGTACGTAGGGCCTAATATCTTATTCGGACCTACTTTGCCGCGTGATCGCTCTGCAAAGCAGGGCACTTCTGGAGTTCAAGACTGGTTGTGTTTCACTCATTTACAAATATGATTGCTCTACGCTGGGCTCCAAGTACCAAAAGAAGTGGACAGACAGAAGGAGGAGCTCACAGAAAAATAAGACAGAATCTTCAGACTGAGAAGGCCAATACGCTTGATATTGAAGGATCCAACGACACTATGAGCACGAAGATCCTATCCCTTCCCCATTAGTTTCCGTCTTGAACATTGCCTGGTGCCAAGATAATTGTCAAATGTCTAATTAAAAAAAAAGTAACCTCTTAGCATCGAACGTGAACGTGTCATTGAGTGCTGCTGGCAGCGACGAAGAGTACGTTTCGTCACCATTGTACGCGCATCCGTGGTAACCTGGAAAATGTACGCCCGATAAACGATGATAGTATGCCTGATGAAGTGTGCTTGTAGATCAGGCAAGTTTGTAGAAAGACAGAATGATAAAGTCTTGTGGAATGATACAGACTGATAAATAAAGATGAGGAGATGAATGATGGCACCAAGTGCGGTGGCAAAACCGGATTACGGATATCCGATCTTGCTTACTATTTCAGATGAATATATTCGAGAGAGGCGCGTTTACAGCCTCACTATCTCGGCTCATCCGCCCATCTATGCCACGTATTAATGAGCCACATACCCGGAGTAACATAGACTGTCGTCAGCGTGTGCTGGATGGTTGCATCTGAATTCATAAGGTTTGAGAGGCGAAACCCCCCATCCTTTCATCTTTAGCATCTTCTTTCCATCTTCTTTATCACTGCGAAATCAATAAAAGTTATGCTAAACTCACTCTTGTTCCAAGCCACACTCATGCCTCTCTGCTCTCCGGCAGATCCAAAGTGAATCGTGCTTATGGGAGAGGGAACCGTAACAGCAACCTCGGCGAGACTGCTGAGCGAACTGAAAACATAGTTCGAAAACAAAAACAAGCAAAAAACGAGTCGAACCTGCCATGGTAGACCTCCAGACAATTCTCATCGTCTACCATGTCAAAGCCGGTGGCGTGAATTGTCGGGAATCCGGGTACAAACGGCTGGAATGTTTGTATCCACGTAAGTACGACTCACAAAAGTACTGATTGATTGCAATAAACTTTAGCCAAATTACAAACTACTAATTAGGCTATTTAATTAATTAATTAATTAATACTGCAGAGACGATTTTGGACCAAGTGACGGCATTCGCCTTGCCGCTGAGCACGGTGATACGCTCCTGTGAAAATGTCAGTAAATATGAGTGAAATTCAATATTTATTCCGTTCTACGGGTCTCGTGAAATCAACATAATGGGTGAACATGGCAACGGAGGTCCGTCGGCATAGACAAATCGGTGGGGAGACGAACACTTGGCACCTGGCAGGGAACTTCTCAGTTTTTTGGCCCGCGCTGCGACCGCTCTGAGTGCGCGCAAGGTGGAGAATGACAACGGTAGGGATAGAATACTCTGCGAGAATAGCCCGGGCCAAAAAACAGAGAAGTACCCCTGGCAGCAGGCGGGGGGGGGGGGGGGCGGAATATAATGAATACCTCAACAGTGTTAATTTGGAGGCCGGCATCGTCCGTGATCACCATCACGGTAGTGTTGATGTTGGCTGAATCACATTTCTTCTTTCGCATCTATTCATGCCACTTCGGTGCTCCCCCAATCCCTCCATCAAGAGCAGGACGAGGGGCAACGGTAAGATAATGCTCAGATTTGAACAGAAGAACTTTGATTTTCAGACTATCCAAACACGAATAGAGGTATCGGAAAGGGAATACGCAAGAGTAAACTGGCGAGCTTGATTATCCACGACATAGAAGACGAAGGGATTGAGGTCACCGCGATTGTCGACGAAATACTGATCACTGGCCTGAGCAAGATAGGTAAGCACGCAAAATTAGAAAAATGAAGACAAAACGTTCTGGAGGTATGGGGAATCGAATCCCAAACTTTTCGCATGAAAAACGAGCGCTCGACCCTCAGCTCTGCCCTGAAACCCCTACACCTATTCAAATCCCCTCGATTGTCCACGAAATACTGGTCACTGGCCTGAACGAGAAGACGTTATTCACAAAGTTCAGATCGGAGCGATGGAGGTATGATAATTGGGAAATCAGTCACTTTGCATGCAAAGCGAGCGATCAACCCTCCGCTATGCCCTGAATCCCATACACGTATTCACATCCCCTTAATTGTCCAGGAAATACTGGTCATTAGCCTGAGCAAGATAGATTAGGGCAGTTCCACTCCAAGCAGTTTTGCAGTGGCAGTAGCCATCGAAATATCAAAAAGGAAGAGGGAGAGAAAATCCATGGCGTAGGATGTTTTGGAGGCTGCCATTATATTGCGATAGAGGAACGTTTTCCACATCGGGGGTATAGCTCAGGGGTAGAGCGCTCGCTTTGCATGCGAGAAGTCTGCACGGCCCGTTAAGATGTCCCATGAAAAAGCCGCACGCGTGAACACTAACGTCCCTGAATCACGACACATTTTAGTGTTCACTCCGCCCATTTTCACTTTCACCAGCCTCATCCACTTTTTAAACCCGGCGCGTTTGATGAATTCTTGCTTAAACTTGTTTGTTCAAAGCTATTACTCAAGCTAGCATAGTAAACTATTGAATTTCGAGGAACAGCGCCATAACACACAATTTTAAGTCGGCCAAAAAGGAAATAAGCGAGTGACAGAGCCTTTCGTTGGGAATTTATCGGTTTATGAAGTGCGTAGCTAGTCATATGCACATCATGGCTTTATTTAAACACAAATAAAACTTAATAAAACAATTAGAACGAAAAAAAAAGCCACAATTCAAAGTTAGGATTACGGTAGCTGAAAAGTGACAACGCCCATTCTCTAGTTATACCGATTCAACTTGAGTTATTTAAAGTGATTGCTAGTTCTACTACTCTAATCAACAGAATGGAATGACTTTACAAGTTAATTAGTCTAGAAAACAAAGGATAGTACGGAAATAACTAAAGTTGGGCTTAATCATCGATCGACTTATCCAAAATCCGCGAAATCCTGCTTACCGCGGGCTCCTTCTATGACACGTGTTACACTGGAGCCAAAAATATAGCGAAAACGTGGATAAAAGTACAACTCGGTTTAAACGAGGGTGGGAGAAAGAGGCACGAAAAAGAATAGCCGTCGAAATTGAACGTAAGTTGATGCTACCGCACACGAATCGAGCAAAATAACATTAATTAATCGTTATTTATTACATAGAATGCTCGAAATAACTTATTCGGTGTAAAATTAGGCTAGTAAAGGGAATATGATAGGTGGGGGCGATTAATGTGGTGAGCTAGGGAATAGAAACATGTAAAACAGCCGAATCCTCAAGTATATTTCGTTCACAAGTATCACTATAGAGGTGGAACGAACAGTACTATCCGTCCTACTCGTTGAATTGGATATTTGACTGCAATAAAGACGAAACGCGAGGTAAACATGGAAGTAGAAACCGAACCTGAACGCTTGAAGTTGTAAATTTCATAGAAGACGTAGTCATTGTTGGCTCTAAACCAGTTCATTAGAAGCTCCATCGAGTGGACTATAATCCATACTAGAAGGGAAGTTTAAAAGGTGTTGAGCAAACGAGAAAATGGAGTACATGGTCATGGGAGCTGCTCGGTCAATGTTTTAAATACGTGTATATCGCGAAAAATCGGGATCAAAACAACTAAATCTGTTCACTACTATGTTCTACGCGGTGATATTCACTACAGAGACATATATAACGTCAGAAAAATTACAATTAACGACAGGAAATGAAAAAGATCGATATTTCGTTAACGAACCTTATCATTTCCAATTTGAACGGTAAAACGAGCGGGAAGGCCTCACGCAAAGCGGCAAAAAATGGGTCGTCCTTCACTACCGTAACTTGCCGTGTCTGGGGTTCGATTCCCCATACCTCCAGATCGTTTTGCCATTTTTTTGAGTTTTGGAAAACTAGTTTCCGTTAGAAAAAAAAAATGTTCACCTTGAGATTGTACGGCTCGGGAATCTGTTTGTTCGCGCTTCCGATGTTGGCGAAACTGCGAAGATTATGCATTATCCTGATGACCTTATCAGAATAGTTTCCCAGTAAAAACAAGCTTGGAGAAAACATGTTAGTCACTCAATATATTCACATTTGTGTGGAAACAAATTTTCTCAGATGTCTAAAATCTGACCAAGTACCGAAGATTTGTCTATTCTGAGTCGTAGTCGAAAAGAGTCGTAGTCGAAAAGTGTTTATCAGCTCAACGAGAAGATGAGAGGCGGCACTAACCTCGTCACTATTTCATAAACTCCGCTCTTGGTGTTGTATTTCGAGATGTAGATACTGCTCGACTTCGAGTCAGTGTACACCCTGCAGCCATTGTCACACTTGAACGCGGCCTGAAATGATCTCTCGTTTGTCAATTAGACACAGTTCAACTATGCACGAACGCCACAGTCCGTAAGGCAGCCGCTAAGCACAGTATTGACTTTGCAGAGCATTTGAAACGCACAATACATGATAACAGAATGACTGAAGGCAAGGCAAGTACAATTTTTTTCTACATTGGATTCTTCTTGGTGTGGCCAAATGGTGAACGGGGTTGGGTGTTGATCTTATTTATCGAGACGTTTCGAGGTAAACCCCCTTCAATTGTAGCCTTAACTATTCTCATTTCAAGTAATTTCACCTGACTGATGATGAGGGTTTACCTCGAAACGTCTCGATAAATAAGATCAACACCCAACCCCGTTCACCATTTGGCCACACCAAGAAGAATCCAATGTATTAATCAACGATGACGGGAATCACTGAGCTACCCCTACTTAATTTTTTTCTATTGCTACAACACTTATGGAAAAGTGTACACTCGACAGCCAGTCGAGTGATCACTTATTGCTGAAATTTTCGGTTTTCAAGGTTTTTTGGAGGAAACAGGACGCTATCGTGGTTCAAATCATCTAAAACGGAACCTTGTCTCCGAAATCCGGCACATCAGTCTGTTGGAGTACCTCGGAGCGAGAGAGGAACGACACTCGAGCGTCAGCGACTGGAATCAAACCATGTTTTAGAAGAGCAATAATCGAAGAACGCGGGCTATTACTGCATACTTCATTCTAGAATCAAATGAATCCTAGTTTCTTGTAACCAGATGTATCAACGCCAACTTGACATCTAGTAGTTTACTTTAAAAGTCTAGTACTCACCAGAACCGAGCAGGATGACTGCAACTAGGAAGTGAGGAATCATGACTGGGTCAACTTACTGGCTGGTGAGCTCCGCCCAAATCAACAACCGTTTTTATATGAAGCATTTGTAAGCTAAAGGAGAGATTATGATTGAGCTCCTTGAGACACACCCCTCAAATGTGATCAATATTTGTAAGCGTGATCTTTCGATTCGCTTCGGGCGAGTCGCTCCAATGCACCAATCAAGAGATAACGAAAACATTGTATTTTCCTGAAGTTGATTTATGTGCAACAGCTGTGGTCAAAATTACTCGTTTGGTATTCGAATGTCGAATTTTTGCCGTCCTTGTAATTAAGATCTTTCCAATGTGAACAACTGATTTGGTTTCCAGAGATCAAAAAGTTATGCATGTTTTAATGCTCAACCTACTTCCTTATCACTTTTCTGCTCTTTGTATTCCAAAGTCCGCTGATACATCAGTCAAACAGTTGAGCATCGGTGCCCGCCCGAATGATCTATCGCACAAACTAGATAGAGGCTTCTAAAATCATGATACCACACCCAAGAGGATACACGGGCGCAACCCTTTTACTAACAGCATACGAATACGGCCGCTCATTCATCGCTCCGGCAACTTTATTCGAGAATGGTTGTAAGATGAGCAAGACAATAAATGATTGCATTTATATTTCAAGAAGGTGGGAACATTACACACTTTGTGTTTTTTGCACATGAATTCTAGCACGAAAATCTTGGAAATCCACATCACCCTGCGCTGAGAACTTCGCCTCAAACTTGCCAGTATCTTTCAATTCCTTCACGAAATCTTCCCAGAAGTCTCTGTGGCGACCGAAATAGATTCTATTTCCATGATCAAAGAAACATTGAGGTTCATCCCACGTCATTTCGTCAACATATTTGCACGCTTTACCTATGAAATTTCCTGAAATTAATTCAGACTTTGACTCGTATTCTTTCATTCGTGGACTTACGAATTCGCTCACTGTCGATCACATGTGAGTTTGCGTAGACTGTTTCCACTTTGTGACCGCGAATTACGCCAATGAATGAATTTCTAGAGCGATCGAGCAATTGTATTTTTCCGAAATATTTTTTTTTTCAAATTTTTAAAACTAACCTGTAGCTTTTGTTTATGTGCAATTGATTTATTCCGAATATTCGCAGTTGTCTAACCGGCAGATTTTTCAAAGCCTGTACGAAAAACTCAAACTCCTTCTTCCGACAATCATAAGCCATAGTGAGTGTGAAACAGTTGATGATTGAGCTTCGCCGAAATATCCCCACAATTCGCTCGCTCCAGCGCTCATTAAAATTCCAGCCGAGGCCCTCCGCTATTTGGATCAGCTAATTGAGAAAGTAAGGGAAGATTGTGAATTACGTGGTGATCTCACTGTTTCGTGAGGAGATAGCGCGCATGAAAGCGAGTGTAGTCCAAAGTAGCTAGCATATCGGTGATTTACACGCACTTTCACACTAGGAGGATTTGATTGCATATTGAGATCAACTCATTCGATTTCGGGTAAGCCCCTTCTGTTATTGAGACGCTCGATCACAAGAGAATTCCAAGTCCGAGAAATCTGAAACATTAAGCCATGTTTTGCTTGCGAAAGTGATTGCAACTGTTCAAAAGAATATACCAATTGCATGTTGGTCGCAGGATACTCGAGGCGAATAATCTGTCTGATGATATCGACAGATATTGTTGCGAGAGTTGGTCCTTCTTCAAGAATATCCATGGCGAAGAGAGGCGCTAACTGAACGAACAGATGTTTAGCGTCAGAAGAAAAATATTTTGTGCTAAAGGGACGCCTGAACTATAGTAAATTTCCGGAAGTATTTCGACCAGCCGCTTGATGAAGTGAGCAATTTTTGTACGAGACCAATGTGTTCTTAGCGTCAATTTTCGAACGTGCGCATTTTGCTCTTTGAAATCGTAATTTTGAATATCTGGTTTCTTATCACGATGACAGCAGAGAGCACACAATTATGATCATGATCATGCAATTAGTCAAACAAAACGAGTAGCAATGATTATCGCTGAATTTTCTTCATGTGAATTCGGGCTCGTCCCGAGAGAAGAACAAAATTGGCATCTTCCTCCGCACAAAAAGCGGCTTCAAAATCTCCATAATCTCTTATTTCTTTCACGAATTTTTCCCAAAACGCTCTTGGGCGTCCGAAATAAGTTCCCGGACGACTCCACGGTTTTAAATCATCGAAGTGAAGTTCGGCAACGTATTTGCTTGCTTCGATGGCGAAATCGCCTGAGGATCACTGATTTTGTTAATTTCCGATGTTGACTCACGTATTTCTTTGTGGTTTTCTGTGAATATTCTGGCATCGAGAAGACACACTTTGTGAATGCGAAGAAAGTCAATGATCTTCGATCTACAAATTGGGGATTATTCATTGCCAACAATGAACGTCACCTATATATTTTGTCCAGTCTTTGAACAAATTTCATCCGTAAATTCATCACGTGCACATCTCCAAACCACCTCCACAAGAAGTCGAGATCATCAGGACTGCTGTTAGGCAGGACCAACTCCAGATCATCAATCTTCGAACACCGTTCAAAGATCCGCGCAATACGATCCGTTACTCCAGGCCTGTATTGCCAGTCTTCTCCAATTTTCTGCGCGATCGGAAGAAAAACCGACCTTGCAGCGCTCTAAAAACAGTTTTTTTCTGCTGGAAATTCATCGTAAGTCCGGCACTTGTCTAGTTCCCCGGAAGAATGTTTGAGTTTCACTCATTCCTAATAAGATATTTCCAAACGCAGGGTTGGTGGTAGGGTTGGATGGAGGATAGGCACTCTTCCGGAGAACTAGACAAGTAGCGTAAGTCCTACCTGTGGAAGCACCAACGATTCCAGTCCAAAATATTGTAGATGCCGGTGATTTTCGAACATCAGCTGAAGGCTTGGGCAAGTTCCGGTCATATCAAACCACACGTAACTTATTGTGGGCAATCGCCTTCGGTCACTGAGAAACTCGAGCACAAGCGATTTCCATTCGCGTGAAATCTAAAGAAAACTGATCGATGGCATTGATTTTGGACTTACAAAACGAATATTTTCCATTTCTTCAGGCAGTTCCATTCGAATAATTCTCCTGATTACATCGGCGGGTATGGTTGCGAGAGATAGTCCATCATCAACCTTCTGAGTCTCCATGATGAGATGTGGCTCATCGTCCTCCTCCATGAGCAAATTCATGAAGAAATTGAATGCCGAATGACAGATAATATTCAAAGATAATAGCATTTGAATGATTTAGCGTCAAAGCATTTGAATGATTTAGCGTCAAAGCATTTGAATGATTTAGCGTCAAAGCATTTGAATGATTTAGCATCAATGCATTTGAATGATTTAGCGTCAAAGTCAAAACAACAAGCGGCGTAATGGCGGAGTATCGAACAAGCAGAGTATCGAAAACATTGCTACCGGCTACTTGAAAAATAATTAACGACTGTGAAAGTTCTTTCGAGGATAACGCAACACAACAGAGTTGAACGGATCGCAATTCCTTTTTTTTATGAATGAAGTAATGTGACAATAAAGAAAGAATGGGTATGAAGTCAATGTTCATTGTCCCTGTTCAACTCTTTTTACATGGACTCGCGAATAAGCGTAGTCAGTTCCAGGGCCCCCGAAAGTCGAGAATGATGCTCGCAATTTGCCAGAATTTTCTAAGTTCTCCGTAAACGTTTCCCAGAACGCTCGAGACTGTTCATAATGGAGATTCAGTCAGCGCAGATCATTCATTTTTGCTTCATCGAAAATTAGCTCATCGACGTATTGACTTGCTGCGAGGATGAAATCGCCTGCATTTTATTACAAGCTCACTGAAATTGCGCGATACAACTCACAAACGGCTTGGGAATCGAGCGAACATACTCGACGAGCTTCGAAATAACATACTTGATGCACTCGAATAAATTCGACTAACATCTTCCTGGAAAAGTTCACTCATGATTAGAGATAGCAGAATGAGAATGGCTCTCCTCATTTCCCACACTCTCTCGCCTGACTGATCGGTTCGAGTGTGCGGGAAATTAGGAGAGTAATTCTTTATTGATATCAAATTTTTGCTGCGTTAGTTTCACCCTCACTTATCTGAGAGCGAAAATTGCCTAACATTGGCAATGATCATATTTGAAATTGGTACGTCACCCAACGATTCGCAAGTTAACGATTCTTTCGCCAGAGTGTTTTGCAGGCTCAATTTCAATAGAAATCTGTCAAAGCTCGAGCATCGTTCAAATAGCCTAGTAATTCTTTCCCGCGATCTTTTCGTCAGTGGGACCTCACAATAGATTGGTCTGTCCTGAACGAGCAATGGTTAAGCGTCCTAAAACATTTGGAACGACTTACCCCGGAATTTCTATTAGAACAAACAAATCGTGTATACCAATCCTCAGCAGATTTGAGCCCAAAGTATCGAAGAAAGCGATTTTTGGCCGAAAGCCTCAACGTCGGTGGAGAACTCATATCGAATACAGCATAGTCAAGATTGGGCAAGCGTTTTCGGTTACGGTAAATTTCGAGCACAAGAGAATTCCATTGTCGAGAAATCTGTAAAACGAGTTATTGTTAGTCGATACAACTATAAAAATTATAACAGAATTAAGTTCGCACTAAGAACGACTATCATGCAATATTCATCATTTCAACTCTATGAACTAGCTAAAACGGCGGAAAAAAAACTAAAAACTGCAGCTATGCATAAGCAACGAAGCAATTGAGCTCACTGTTCGCATATAGTCCATCGATTCGATTTTCTCCAGGCTGACCACCATCCGGGCGATATCAGCATTCATAGTTGCAAGACTGAGTCCACTTTCTGGGGCTGCCATCCCGAATCGCCACTGGAATAGACTATAAATAAACAAGGGTAGCAAAAGACGCAAAGCACGCAAGAGGCGTGGCTTGGAATATTTTCTTTTCGAGACCCAATAGGCGTCTATTTTTTGAATAAACGCCTCTCCTCCCTATTCCCAGTCGTAATCTCTTCATATCAAAGCCACAGCGTGATGCCGTCTCCGAATACCGGTGACATAACTAGAGTGCGGAAAGCAAGAGGTGACTCTCCTCATTCTCCACACTCTCTCGCCACTTTGACCGGTGAGAGAGTGTGTGAAATGAGGAGAGCAACTCTCGCTTTCCGCACTCTAGACATAACTCTCGCAACGTTGTCTGCGGACATCATCCGAATCATTATTCACATGGAGACACTGGAAGAAATGGACAGCATGCGATTGGTGAGAAAACATTAATCTTTGTAAATCTTCAATGTATCATTATCAGATTTCGCCTCATTGGAATGCAATCGTCCTCAAATATCTATTTAGTGATAGAGCGAGACTGCCACAAATCAGCGTTTTCTCGTTTGCAAAAAATAACTGGGGCCTCTTGAATTTGAAAATTCAACGCCGTTACTTGAAGTATTTCGGTGTTGAATCCAATGCGCCCTTTCGAAGTGAGGCTGCGTCACCGGTACGTGCACTCACTTTCAGGCTGTTTCATCATCCTACGTGACCCACTATTGCTCTAAAGGAATTATGATAAGGTTCTAACTTATCTTTGTTCACAACCCCTTCTTCAGGAGTCGTTGACGCCAGTTTACCTACCGATTATGGAAAGAATCGAAGGCAACGACACGTGGAGATTCAAATCTGGAGCTGAACATCGACTTGTTCGACTGCTTCAGCGATGCTCTAGCATTTACGAGATGAATGCTTCCCAAGCCTTATTAGAATTGCTTCGATGGAACCTTGACGAATTGCCAATTCGTTGCCTCAATTTCAACCTCGAAGGCCTGGAACAATTCCCAGGGTTAGTTTTGAATTGTTGAAAAAGAAAGCATATTATTCCAGAGAAACACTCGTCAATCTTATTCGAAAATCAAAAGTGAACCGGTTCAAGGCTACAGTAAGCGGACAAATCGACCATAAATATGTCTGTAAGTGAAATCACTGCGATTCTTTCGAAACTGATGGTCATTCTTGAGGCGATTTCATCACCGAAGCAATCAAACATGCTGACGTGATTTATTTCGAAGAAATTCGAGCAAATCGTTGTTATGGCTTTTATGGGCAATCTAAAGCTTTCTGGGATAATTTTGCCATGGAGTTAATGGCTTCGGGTGAATTGAAAGCGTCCTTTGCCAGCGGCCCTGATCTCAAGGGGACTGGCATACGATCGAGTATTTGTGTCGCAAAAGTGAAACCGTAAACAAGCAGTTCTGTTCAACCATTCCTATGGTGCCTTATCTATTTGTTGTATTTCTTTGCAAAACTTTCATGATAAATTTTTCGTCACTGTATGATTTGTTGCATTGGGAATAAAAATGAATAATACGCCTGTTCTCATGTGTAACTATTCAATAAACTTCTCTGACATCGTGACGAACAAACTCTGACATCATACATACATTCGCCAGCAAACGAGATCCATCGATATCGCATCTGTTCAAACAATGATCTCGATCGGGAAAAGGTTGAGAGAATGGCTCGAATTGTGTTCGGATGCGCCCCTCGACTATCAAAATCTGCAGAGTTTGCGGTTCACCCACTGATCATGCGCGAATGGGCGTACTTGCGTGCAGGTGATTATATTTTTATTAATTTGCCCTAGAAATTGACAAGAAATCACTTCTTGATCTTTTGCTATACTCATGATACCTGACTAAACAAGTACCCGCCCCCGAACTGTTTGAAGTGCATTAGATCTAATGGAGCTTCAGATCGCGCGCCTTATTCTTCATTCGCTTATAAACAGCGAGATCTACCCGTTTAGCATGTATTACACAAAGCTCTGAATTGCTAGTGGAACATCTCCAATGTACTGGTAATGTCTCAATCTTTAGGGCGTGCGCCTCCTTCTTCAAGCGCACCGTCTCTTCGGGAAGAGTGTTCGTCTGTCGGCAGGGAGATAGGAGCTGTGATGTTGAACGGAGTTTGCCCTTTCACTCATCTCCGTTTCTATTTTACAGTTGCTGCCGTGCTATTTGGTGCAGGGGCTACAGGAGATATTCGAATTTGCAGCATCCAAGTTCCTATGCCGCTCGTGTCGCTATCAGAAGTGCTTGAGACTGGGGATGCGAGTGCAAGGACTGATCGAGCGGTAGTTGTTCTTTGATCTTTCTCGAAGCAATTAGTTCATTCAGACTGTCGCCCATTCAAGATTCTTCTGTCTCATCATCAACAAGTCCTACGATGTCTTTGCTAGAGCAAATAGGCACAGAGTATCGGTTAGTCCAGTTGTTGTTTCCTATTTCTTGATTTGCTAGTTCAGAGTGTTCTTCGAACGCCGTAAAGACCGAGAAATAGCAAGGCACGGTATCCTACATGAAGTTGTTACGGTTCCTACAGCTTCCGTGGTTTTGTTTGTTCTTTTCATCCTTAATTGACGTCATTTGTTCTAGGATCTACTGATGTACACTCGCAACTTTGCGGAATCGATCATTCGAGCATTAGGGAAAGAGTTCTTACACTTCGCTTCACGTGCTTTCCCTGCCTTTAGAGGTCTAACAGCTTTTGAAAAGGTGAGTCATGAATATCTTATTATCAATCTAACTTCGGAAAAGGCTAACGATTCTTTAACGCACAGTGCGCTTGTGAGAACTGAGATTTCTGATTAGAGTGCTGAAAGAGTGTCCTCATCCTGCACGCTCTCTCACCACTCCGTCGAGTGAGAGAGCGTGTGAAATGAGGAGAGTAACTCTTGCTTTCCGCACTCCGCTTCTGATAGTGCGATCGTGAGCAATATTTGCTCAGAAGCTGCTCCTCCGCACGTTCTGGGGTCGTATCAGCATCATGGAATGTTATCATTACACGTTGAGATACTTCCCTGAGAATGATCCGCCAAGATAGTGAGTCTCCTCTTCTTTATCTCCTACATTACAAACGGTTTCCGATACAACGTATCTATCTAGTATCTCTATCAGTATTTTCAATCAAATTTTCTAAGAACAATTTAATTCAGTATTGTCTCCTCCCGAACCACGTGCATGGACATTAACAATTTCGAGTTTTTCTTCGCAGACGCCCCTGATATCAAGAACAAGAAGGGCGCTGCTGCGTTAGTTCTTCATTTTCGAAGTTTTCCCTCAAAATCATCTGCAGGTGTCTTAACTTTGGCTTCCTTTGACTGCATTCGGCGCATCCGTTGCCATTTTAGGACAATGCGAACTTACGAACTAAAAATGATCGAGATAGCCTGGGCAATGTTCAAGAAGGCTAGGCTGACTGACGAGGAATTGCACGCGGCGGTTGGGTTGATGCTGTTTGAGTTTGGTATGTAATCGTTAAAATTCGAAATCCGTCTCTTCACTTCACACGCTCTCTCATGAGCCAGAGAGGAGAGAGAGCGTACTAACCTTACTAGTCAAGCTAGAATCATTGCTTGAACATAGACAATACGGTTGGTTCAGATGATGAATTTCCCTTATCGATGGTGACCATCTGCTCCCAAGTATCAATGCAAATCTACTCGGACCTGGGAAAACATTACAAGGTTCTATCTCGTTTCAGTCTCACTCTCAAAAGACATTTCAGAACCACTTCTCCCCTGGGGAATGCGCCGTGCGCCTTGGCAACCTGATAACGCTGATTCACGTAGTGAAAGTAACAAAACGTTCCTAGTTTTGAGACAAATCGAAGTTTCAGGAATCGAACTGGCTGATGCAGGAGGAGTTTCAAGTCTACAGTCTGCTTGATTTCATTGAATCGGATACGCATCTTATTGATTTGTTCTTGGATTTCTCGCTCTAGTAAACAAATAGAAAACAACGCATAAGTGATAAGTTTGCCTGAAGTGTAGTCATAAACCCTGCGGAATCAACATTTGATCTCTTTTGATGGTCGGTTGATCTCACAATGAGTCACCGCAGACAGCTTTATTGGCCGTATTCCATCTCGGGCGATATCAAGCATCACAGATTAGCACGTTCATTCGATCGCATTCCTCACGGCATTCTTCCACCACTTTTTCCGCAGTTCACATGAGCATTCTTGATCTTGTATTCCAGAACAGCAATGTTTCCTCTTCTCTTTCTCGCCTCGCTTCTATTCGCTTCCTCCACAGCCCTTCAGTGCCTCCACAACGCGACTATTATCGAAGAGGAGTACTTTGTGAGTGTGTATTCTCTCTCATTGCAGCACATTTTCAAGCACTTATAGTAACTAGTGAAAAAATCGGAATGTGGGGCTTCATGGGCTCTTTCTATCGTTCTGACACACATTATCGCGATAAAAGTGCACTCTCATACGATGACATGTTTCCAGCAAGGAGTTCTCGTCTCCGCCACCTCGGACTCGCCCGAATACGGCGTGCTGGACTGCTCGAAGAATCTGGATCGATGCGTTAGCTTCGTGAGTTAACAATCATGGTTTGGCACGCCTATGACTTGTTACATGCTGCTGTTTGAGAAGCCGAGTAATTCTCTCCATTCTTTTTGGAATGATGATTGTCAATGTAAACAATATTTTCGAAAGAGAGGAAGTAAAGAACACTGACAATAAAAACATCGAAAATTGTCTTGTTGTGAGCGTTAAAAACGCCAAATGTCATTGCTTTCTGGCACTCCATGCTTCAGAATGTGAAACAAAACCTCGAAAAATTGCAGAAATTCATGGACATTGCCTTCTTCAAGACCCTCGACGTCGCCAAGGACGGCAATCCGATGAGCAAGGCCATCGTGGGGAGCGACGGAGGAAAGGTCACGGGAAGGTGAGATTCTGCAGATATTTAATTTTATTTTTATTTTTCTATGCTCTGAATTCCAATGCTCAGGTGAAGAAACCATTCTTTGATTGAATATGTGTGTTTTCAGATGCTGCATGTCGCAGGCAGACATCGACAAGATCAAGGTTAGTATTCCTTAAAGAACGATTTTCTAATTTTACCGTATTCATACTCTGACCGAATACAGCACGTAAACTGAAGAGAGTCAATCAGGCATCTCAGCGTTTTCATGATCAGACCAATGATCAGTCGTTCTCAGACGGTCCTCGCTCCTTTCTGACTCACCTCCAAGATAATAATGCACTTGCAAGCATACGCTTTTATTGTGCCCTAGATTCATCACACTCTCGAAAAAAGACATACGTTTATCTTCTTCTTTGCAGGCCCAGAAAGCCGACTCATGCACTGGACAGATGGACACATCCTGCTATTGCACCACGGATAAGTGCACGGGAAGTGCGGGAGCAACGATGACGATGATCTCTCTTCTCGTGGTTGCGGTTTACTCAATGTGCCAATAAACAGGGAAACACTCATAAAACAAGTACCTATAAAGCGCCTATAAAGCGATAAAGCGTTCACCTATAAAGCGTTTTTGATGACCAATTATCGTAAGTTCACAGGGTGTTCGGAGAGAAGAATGACAATTATTTCACTGATTTATGTACTGATCTACTCGTTCTATTATTGATGTTGCAAGAAAAAACTGTGAAAAGTTTCACCGAGCTGTGTCGTTTGTAAATGATTGATAGGAATACAGATTCAACAATCAAGAGATCCTTTATCATTGACGATTCCCATTTTTGCTTCTCTCTGCTTGAATTGCCATTACGATCCGCACTGAGAGTGGTCGTAAAAGGACGCTTTCCATTATCAATTTGTTTGATCAATGACTGATTCTCACGTGAGTAATACAATACAACAAGGAAACACCTCTCAAAATTCAAACAGACGTTTCAATGTAAGGTAAGGGTGCTGCCACGGCACTCTATTTTACAGTCGTGCGACAACGCTAGGTGTAGTTGTTAGAGGGACAACCCAGCTGTACAATGCTTTCTAGGGTGGTTTTTGGAGGCCGTGCGAATATACATGAGTAAACACTAGCATGAGTCGATTGTTTCGATTTATCAGCTACACACACAGAACCAACCGCAAATCATGCCGGGCCTTACTCACCCACGATCTTTACCTATCAAGCGAGAGATCATCTGAAATCGAGAGACACATATTGCACCACTGTTAGTTTCAGCAGCCATCATCGCAAAGCGGAAACTGTCGCGCCAGCTATCGCCGCAGATAAAACGATCAGCTCCAAGCCTCCTCCATTGATAACACCCACTTGTTGTTGCCGGGTGCGTTGGAGTGCGACTTCTTTGCTTTTCTCATTTCTCTATTGTTAAATTGACTTTCCTTTACATACAAAAAAAATTATTATGGAAGATTTACTCACTGAACCTCATTGCATTTCCCCGTTTTGTGCAGGAGCGCCGTTACATATATCGTTTGTTGTTGTTCAGATTCTAAGCCCACAGAATAAGATAGCAAATTCAGATGCTCGTCAAGACCCTTGCTCTCCTCTCTGCAGTCGCCCTTAGCGTGCACGCGCTCAAGTGCTACCACCAGGCGACCGACAAGCAGCATCTGGAGATGGTGAGTTGTATCAGATGGATGCCCTTGCATAGAGTTCGAAGTACGCATCTCCGACCGGTGAGAGAGTGCGTGAAATGTAGAGACGGTGAGCCGCATTTTGAGCTCTACTATTTTTTGACGACTCTACTATTGCATGTGATGATGAAAAGATTCCATAACGCAAGTTATTCCTCAGGGCAATTACAACGGCCCCGTCGACATGCCGTTCGACCTCGGATCGTACGAGTGCGAGAAGGGTCTGGACAGATGCGCCACGTTTGTCAGTTTTGTTTTGTCGTTTTCGAATTTTGGGCAGCGAAACCGCGCTGTGGATGGAGCTGGAAAAACGGAAATTCCGTCAAACATTTAGTTCTGGTTTCGAACTATCCGCAGTGTGAAACTGTTGACTGATTGATTATCACTCACTTTCCTTGGATGAACATAATCGACACTGCATACTTCAGTGCTAACGCATACTAAGGTAGGATCTGAATTGGGCTTGAATGCTGCCTTGAATAACGGGCTGACTTTTACCATAATATGGCAGGGTCCCACCGCCTCTCTGGACTTCTTCAAGCTGGACGGCGGCAAGGTGCTCAACCCACTGCTCGTGCTGGGCACTGCGGGAACGGTCGAGGGCACGACGTGCATGTCACAGGCTGATTGCGCCAGTCTCAAGGTTCGTGAGCTATTCGTTTCCTGCAATCTAACTCATTCTACCTCTATAAGTTTGTGGAAAACTCACACATAAAACAATTGAAATCGAATCAGTAGTTTTTTGATTGTTTTTCGAAGCTCAAAGTCTTGAATAATAAAATATGGGAATTGTTCAGGCCGCTCAAGGCGACACATGCAAGACCAAGCAGAACTGCTGCTGTGCCAAGGACAACTGCGCGGATTACAACAACGCATCTCTCTCGCTGTCTTTGATGAGCTCTCTGGCGACCATCCTTGCGGTGTTTGTTGCGAAGCACTAAACTACCTCAGTTTTATGTCTTTCATGTCCATAATCTCCTGATTGTTCATGTTTTTCTTTGAATAAATCGATATATTTGGTGAATCACGTTTCGGTCCAAGGTCCAACATGTTCCATGAACTCTCGAGATACGGAGATCTGTTAGCATGACTCATTTCCTGATGTTTCACAACTCTAAAAAGGAACCTCATCGATTTGCACACACTCTAGTTTCTCCGATGCTTCTCAGAGAAACCTTGTTTGAGCAATAAAAATGAGGCGATAAAACGGCATCTGACATACACGAGAAGTTCGGTACACACGAGTATTCTGAGCATGACCTCAACGTTGAGCTTCGTCGTATTCCTTACCGTCCTTGCTCAAGTTTATGCACTCAAATGCAATCTGGAAGCAGTGATCTCAAATGATATTAAGGTGAGAAGATGAGAACTCAAGGCAAAACTGTAAATTTCGTCGTGCATGACTTGTTGGCCTAATGAACCTCATTCAGCGTTTCCCATATCATATTTTTTAGGAAGGAGGAGTCGAGGTTGAAGCAGAGGTGAAGATCGACCGGGTCGAGATAACGTGCGGCGCCGGGCTGGACCGATGCGGCAACTATGTGAGTTCAGCGTCTCAAAAGGAACACATGGCATGTAACATCCTTCAATTTCATTCAAGATTTGACGAGTTAATATTCATGAATCTTATTATTGTTGATATTCCTTTTGGGGAAATACCAGTGGCAGTTTATCGGTGATTTCTTGCATCTTGGGGTGCAAATTCGTTGAATTTCAGCCCAAAATGACCATCGATGACTTCCTCAAACTCGATGCCGCCGAGCACACAAAGGACATAGCGTTGAAGGATGGGAAGATCGGCGGGAGCACCTGCATGAGTGCCGCGGATTGCACCAAGATTGGGGTGAGATTTAGCCTTTCCCTCCATCGACTTTTTTTGATCGGTAGTGCATTTTTGGTAATAGCTGGACAATAATTGCGAAAGTGATAGAGAAAGAGAAGGGAACACCTGCATGTCCGCCGCGGATTGCACCAAGATTGGGGTTAGTGCCATTTATTTCTGCACAGTTTTTTTTTGAAAAGGTAAGAAACACAACTGAAATGTGCGTTTGTGATAGTATCAGAAAACAGAGAAGATAGCACGTGCATGTCAGCTGCGGAATGCACGAAGATTGGGGTGAGAATGAAGAAATATTTTAGCCTAGTTGACGGTTTGGTGAGGACCGCGCTA
This sequence comes from Pristionchus japonicus, assembly GCA_900490845.1. Classification (NCBI taxonomy): domain Eukaryota; kingdom Metazoa; phylum Nematoda; class Chromadorea; order Rhabditida; family Neodiplogasteridae; genus Pristionchus; species Pristionchus japonicus. The sequence goes on from LS517015.1 coordinate 652,679, forward strand.
AGTGATGAGGTTGCGGTAGTTAGAAACAAGAAAAAGAGAATGTAGTACGTGCATGAGTGCTGTGGATTGCACGAAGATCGGGGTAAGGAAAAGTATTTGAAGTTTCAATAGGGAAACATTGAACCGAATGTGTTTCACATGATTTATTTATTCGTGATGGAATAGTCGGTCTAATCGCTGGGTATTATCTTTTTCTAACAGCAAAACATTTCGCGTGCTACGAGAATGAAATTCCAGGCCAAGTCCCAGAACGATTGCAAGTCGACCACTCCTTGCTGTTGCACGACTGACGACTGCAATGGGAACTCGAGCGGATCATTGACTGTTCTGGGGGCACTCGCGATGGTCTCGATGAAGTTCTTGATGTGATTGAATACGCGATGCTGTTCGTACATATTGTTTTTCATTTTCTCATATTTTTGACTTTTCAATTCCGTTTATATTTCATTTTCACACAGGATGCTGCAATGAAACGAATACTAAACAAATAAAATTGTTGTCATATAAGATTTTTTTTCGTCATCTCTGTTTGGTTGACACAAAACCATTGAAACGCTTTCTGCAACGATCTAATGACGCAATGCACACCGATTTCTGAATCATTCTTATCGTGGCTAGTTATCCCTCTAACTGTTATTCCCATGACTTATGGGGGTTTCACCATCCATTCGTAAGATCAGCGTGTTTGATCAATAAAATCGCTGTCTTTTCTTAGCCCATAGACGATGGCATCATACATGTCATTTCGAGAATGCTTTCAACATCAGTGTTGATTTTCTCCTCGATTGTCCTACCTGGAGTTAATGGTCTCAAATGTACCATGCAAGCAACGATCTTTGATGCAATCAAGGTGAATATCGTTTGGTTCCTGTTCTTGAAAAAATTGAAACACGAGATTGTGTTTTAATTTCGTCAAATTGTAGTTTGGAGCAGCGAAAGGCGAGCTCGATATCAACATTAACGAGCACATCATAGAGTGCAGCGAAGGATTGGACCGATGCGCCGATTTTGTGAGCTTTCTTCCTTTATTTTTCGCTATATTTCACACAAAATGTGATATTTTTTTAGGCCAGGATGAGCATTCCCGATTTCAACAAGCTGGATGCTGCTTTCCACATCGATGATCAGGTTGGCTCTTCTTCTTAGTCCTTTCTATACAAAAACGTAAAACGTGATCGTGAATTGCAAGCAAGTTCTCTCAACATGAAGCCATGCGAACACTGAGTCGTTAAAGCACACGTGAAACACAAGAAAGCATTCTCAATATGAAATCCTATCAAGTCCCATAGTGACAGAATGACATCTCAGGCCCTCGTCGATGGCCAGATCTACGGCAGCGCGTGCATGTCGCAGGCGGATTGTGAGAAGATTGGGGTGAGTTGTTGACTTTGAATCGAATATGAATCTTTCACAGTTGTGTTTCACAGCGGCTATTCTTTTCATTCGAAATGGAATCTTTTGCTGAACGGAAGAAACTCCGCTGAAAAAAATAATTAATTATTACTCTCATGCCAAGTCGCAAGTCGACTGCAAGTCTACCCCTGCCGGACAATCCTGTTGTTGCTCGACTGATAATTGCAATTCCAATGTCAGTCACACCATGAATCTTGTTGGTGTACTCTCAATGGTCGTCGCAAAGATGCTTCTGTGATAATGAGATTATGCCGTTTTTTTAAGTTTTTCAAACCAACATTTCTGTGCCAGGTTTTGCTCACATCCACCACAAACTAGAAACACCCTGTTACAACTCCGATTGACGTGATATTTGAATCAGCGATGTTTCACCTCACCATCTTTGATTGAGTAACTCAGCTATGCAAATCAACAATAAACTTCAATCTCGCGCACGAGCATTCTTGCATACTCCCAAACCCTCCATGCTGTCGTCTCTTACTTTCTTCTTCATCACCTTCACTACCATTGACTCCCTCAGATGCAACCACAAAGCAACCATCTTCGAGGACATTTGGGTGAGTATTTCTCTCCGATTATGAGGTGACATGAGGAGTGTGGATCATCACAATATTTTGCAGAGCCTCTCAACGTTCGGCACAATTCATACAACCATCGAGCACACGGTGGATGAGGGCAGTGTGCTGTGCGGTGTGGGACAGGATAGATGCGCGAATTTCGTGAGTAATACAATTCTAATTGTCCCCACCTCATAGCAGAAACTTCCATGCAGTCTGAACAGATTGCAGGCGAAAGTGAACCTCACTGAATTCGCCAATCCATCGTGCACAAACATCACTGAGGGGCTATTTGTGGGTACATCATGTGTGACGAAAGCGGACTGCACCAGTATCAATGTGAGTATTCTTATCACTAGTCTTCCATGGATGGAAAGACACATCAACAATGGTGGAGAGACGTTTCAGGCAACTACTCAGACCGACTGCTCCTACATCTTCTCCGGTTCTTCTTGCTGCTGCTCCACCGACGATTGTAATGGCAACTCAAGCAAACTTGTGTCATTTCTAGGAGTGTTCGCCGTCGTTTCTGTGAAAGTCCTGATGCGATAAATACCGTGCTTTGTTTGTCCCAAGAACGATTAGAGAAGCAATAGCTGTTCACTCCTAGCCATAACACTACCGGCAATCATTTGATTGAATAAACGACGTCGATGTCGTCGTAGGTGCATGTTCACAGCAACGTCCGCGAAGCCATGTTTTTTCCCAAAAATTTCGAAAAATCGATCCAGGTTGTCGATGGAATCCAGCTGTTTCTCCTGACACTGAGAATGGAAATTTGCATAAGTCTTGTTTTCATGTGACATCCACTGTGTGGTAGAAAAACAGGATGTGTTTCACTATCTATCGACCAGAACAGAGATCTGGAGCAAATAGTTCAAGTTTGAATTTGTTCGTTTTATTTGAACAAGTTTTAACTCAGGTAGTGCTTGAAAGGTTTGCGATGCTTCTGCTCCATTCAAGTTGTTCTCGTATGTTCAACATCGAATTACTGCAACATTCAGTTGTTAAGGCTTGCAAGATCCAGCTGTTCAAGAAAGCCCACAGCTCCAGCCTCTAGCCCTCTAGCCGCTAAAAAAAGAAGAAGTAGGTCTGTGCCAAACAATGCTGTTATTCGTCCGTCAGACAGGTGACAAGATTTGAATATTTTCATCGGGAAGGGGCTGGGATACAACCTGTTTGGAATTTGAAATGATCCAACCTGGAGACAAAATGAAGTTTCCGATGGAAGGAAATAATAACGATTCCAAACAGTTTCACGCTATTTCAGATGACCATGATGATAAGAAGAAGATGTAAGATGAGTGAAGAGGAACGTGCTCGAGTACAATGCCGAAACAAATGACGACCGATAAAATTGTTGCTTCCATTGCTCAATTGTGTTCGCCTACTTTCCGGTATGAAAATCATCGTCATATCGCACACTTTTGGGAGAAATACCCATGCATTAGAATCTATGGTGAAACTAGCGATCTAGTAATCTATAGCGAGTAATCGAGAGATTTTTCACATGAGAAATTGGAGAGATAATACGAGAGAACACTGGCCTGTCGACAACGAGCACAGACTAGCACATGAGAAAAAGACGAGAGAAAAAGGTTCTAATCGCGTTTCTACTGTCACTGAGCGAAGGAATCCACACAAGCCTTGTTTTCAAGTGGCATCCACTATGTACCAGAATAAAAGATTCACATTTCATTTTATTTCCAAATAGGCACAATCACAATCTCGCAAAAAGAAATGAAACCCGGAGCTTGAAGCAAATACACGTATCTCACATCTTCCACGATTCGCAGTAGCAGAAGGGCCTGAAAAATATTTTCGATCGATAACTAAGTTCAAATTGACTTACCGTAACCAGTGTCCCTTCATACACGGGCTAAGGGAATAATCGATTGGCTTTAGTGCAACGGATAGTTCGGGAAGACCGGAAAATACGAGACCGCTTGCAATCTGCGTTTCCTCAGCCATCAACTGAAAAATGTTTTCTTATTTGAATTCGATCTTGACTAAACAAATTATTAACCTAAATTATTAACGAACCTAAATTATTGACATATCAACCCCGCTTGAAACACACCTTGAAAACCGGGAAATCTAGCCGGTCGTATTTGCTCGAGAACCCGTTTCGCTCCATCGGCCGTACTGCCACGTAAATTTCAATGAGAGGAAGCTTCTCAAGTCGTCGAACGCCGTAGATCTGCGATAGCAACACCATTACAGGTCTCATTCATTGTGTTTGTCTTGTATGCTAAAAAACTTTACAAATTATCAAATCGAAATTAAAGAAAGGGTAAAGAACTTACTCGTTGGATGTCCCACCGCTTGCAGCCGTGGCCTCTGAGCACTTCGTTGAGTGGTTCAAGAACGGTCTCGGCCGCCTCGAACAGTGTCCCGGTGTCTCTGCAATCTTTAAGCGTTCTCATGTTCAATCGAACTGTTCACGGCAATACTTGTCAGTAATAGACAGACAACAATGAATTGAATCTGAAGCATACGTGTAGTTCCTCCTCTCCACAGGGCACGGGCAGTGCTGCAGTGGAATGGGCAGGCGCAGGCAATCCCGGGCGGATAGTGGAAGCTTTTCGGTCAACGAAGAACCCTGCGAACGCACACAGATCAGTTTTAAGATCGCTGAATCAATATGTGAGATAAGAAACGAGTTGAACTGACCGATGAACTGCTCGCAAGCCCAGCAACCGCTCGTAGCGTCGCATGAACATCGAATGGCGTGACCAGCGCGTGTTGGTTGTTCAGTAAACTGGTCATGATGTGTGAATCTGTAAGGACTCGAATATCATGACAACTTGTAGTGGATGAACTAACCTCTCAGTTTCTCCGGCACACTGATCCATAGGTTCTGTGTTGGTGTGGCGATTCGTGTAGGATTCGAAGCTCCAGGAGAATCAGCAACGAAGAACAAGTATGCATTGGTCATCTGCAAACAACGATTTTCATTTACTTGAAATAGTTTTTTTTAATTACCTTTTCCCTCAAACTACTCAACATCTTCAGCAACTCCTCATCGACAACAGAGTCATCATGCAATATGCGAAGAATGGCGAATTTGGCATTGCCTGAATAGCGATTCTTCTTGCCTCACTTGCCCAGATTTGAGAAACTCACCATCATACACTTCCACAAATTTGCTGACATACTCGAGTGCATGATTGGCGTATTTGCAGCCAGTAACGGGAGGAAATTGATGAAGAAGTGGTCTGATAATGGCTGCCTATGAATCTGATTTAGCGCTGATGGCTCACAAATAAAGATTTGCCGGTTCCCATCCACAGCCTCGATCGAACCCCACTTCATGGACCTTGTTCTCATCAGCGATCAGAGTGGCATAGTCGTTCTAGAAGATTTTCTTGTAATTGAGCAAGGACAGCGAGACTTGCCTGATGAAATATTCTCGGCAGGTAAGACGAGGTGCGAGCAACGAAACAAGGACTGAAATCGGATCCTTCCAATTCCAAAATTCTCACAGAAGCTCTTACTCGTCATAGAAGCTGCGAGGAAGGTTAGTCGAGACTTCCCGAGATCCTAGTCGTTCTCTTGATAGGGGAGTCGCTAGACCACCTGGATAAATTGAGATGAAACTCTTCTCTCCTCAGCATCTTCCGAATGCGGGGTATCACTACGAATTACCCATTTGTAGATGCTTTCTATTTGAGTTGGTTTGCTTACCGCTAAGCATTGCGCCAAAATCAGCGTAGTCATCGCCAAGTGATTGATAGTTGTGGAAGTGCACAGCACCGAGAGCCTCCTCGAGAAACCGCGTGGTTTGCGGTAGGAATCTGTGAATTCACAATTTTGTTTGGAGCAACGAAAGGATTCTTACATATTGGACTTGTGGGACCGCACATGAATGACGTACACGTCGGGAGTATCGTTTGGTCTGGAAGAAAAGGAAGTAATTAATTTAGCAGAGAGCCAGCAGAAACAAATTGGGAAATAGAGTTCTCTCCCAACTTTATAGTGCAAGTGAAGCTCACCTCTTCCCAATCTCCTCCCTCCTTCTAACCCGTCCGTGCACATTGCTGTAGCCGAGACCTTCGACCTCGATGAAATCGTCCTTTATCTGGTCAGAATCTTCAAGGTTGTACCTGGAAAGGTTCAATGAATCAAGGAAGCTTGGCTTGCACTAGAAAGCATGTTTGCAAGTTAAACATACCACAACAACTTCTGATTCCTCGTAAAGAACACAGCAATCGCTTTCAGCCAACTCCACGGCCACGCCGTAGTGTCGTGCAGTGGCCTACAATCGAGTTTGTTTGCCCAGAACTCGTCGCAAATATCACGAGAAATCGAGCGATCCGCGATGAGTTAATTATGAAGTGACAAGGCAATAATGTAGTCGATAAGGCCACAAAAGTGTCTTGATTACCTCGCAAAGCAGCTATTCCTTTGCTTCTCAGTCATATTTGCGGCTGGATTCATCACAATTTTTCCTTCACCATTGAGAACGGTCAACGGGACTTCAACTTCGCATTTTCTGAACAAATATTTTTTTACATCACAGAAAAGTTCCCACTTTACCGCTCCTTGGTAACAATCTGAGGGGTGAAAGATGTCCGGGGCAGTGGACAAACACCGTAGAGCGAGGAAGGGGCTGAATGATACTATTTTTAGAACGTTAAAGGCATTTTGTGAGGCTCACTGTCGATTCGATCAAAACTGTTGGACAGTTCATAGTAAGAAGTTGTGTCATCCACAGAAGCTCTGTTACGTAAAAATTGAGATTAACAGCAAAATACGCCCTCACCGATAATAAACATAGTAGAGAGCGCAAACGATAATTGCAACAATTAAGAAACACAATTTACTGCTACATAGCTCTGAAAATGCCCTCTTCTTGGCGGAACGAACAACTAAAGCTCACCTTTTCTCGCCTTTCTCATCCCGTCGCGCGCATTGGCACAGAGATATGCGTGCGAAAAGCAAATACGCAGAGACTGAGTAACTTGATAGGGCGAATGGGAAATGGGTCTGCACTGGAAAGTTTCTCGTCAGCAGAAATGAGCTGAATTTAGTGAAATAATGAGTGAAAAAGAGAAGCGAAATGAATCGATGAGTTGCGAAGGTGCCGATGTTTCCATTGACTCAGTGATAAGGCGGGGGAGTGTGTGATAGTGCCCTCTCGTATCATTCCCCCTTCGTCCCCAAACATCGCTATTCTCGGACGAATCCTTGCGATTCCATCCCGTTGTGCATATTGCGCAGACAGACGACGGTTATGACTCAGCCAGTAGTTCTATTCTCACTCGAATCCTTTCGGAATCTGACTTCTGTTACCCCGAACGGAGCAATGAAAGTGGCTATGGCTTCTTAGCCCCAAATCATGCTGTATTTCTGCCCGTGCGAATGTGCGTTTCTCACCATTCCATTCAATTGTAGTTGTTGCACTAACACAAGAGAGGAAAATCGGTGAGTAAGCATTTTATACACACTTATTTATTGTAATTGGCTCCTTTTTGGAGACAGTCTACTACTCATAATCGATAAACCAGTATAATTACACTGTAAAAGTGGAGAACACAATTCGAAAATGCACAACGTGAATATCTATAGCACAATTATAAAATAGTAATGAAGGAACACAAATAACACAATGAAAGATCGACAATCCGGATATTAGTGTCAATGGGGTTAAGTTAAGGTTCGATCGATAATCATAAACCCACAATATAGAAGCCGAGACAATGAGGAAGATCGAGTAACCAACCATGAAGGGACAAAAGGAAGGGAATCGATCGATAATCGATGAGGCAATCGATAATCAAGGGGTCAATCAATAATGAGGGATTTCAATCGATAATCACTCCAATCAATCGATAATCTAGTGGTCAATCGGTAATCTAGAGGTCAATCGATAATCATAGGTGTCAATCCATATTCTAGAGGTCAATCGATAATCCAGGGGTCAATCGATCATCAATGAAGTCAATCAATAATGAATTAGTTCAATCGATAATCATTTGAGGCAATCGATAAAATAGGAGGGAAAACCAATCCATCAATCAAGAAACACGATCGATAATATTGGGGTCAATCAATCAATGAATCGATAATCTACTCCTGATGCGCACGAAGTGAGGCTTCCTTCTGGCCAGGAATCATGTTGAGAAGATAAGCGAGACCGAGGAAAGCGAGTGAGACGGCAACGTATGGAACCATCTGAAACGAGTGAAATGACCATACGTCAAATGGGGTCTCGCCTGAGATTTTTGCCGATGTCCCTAAAAAATTTTGCCGACGTGGCCAAAATAACAAAATCGATTTTTTTCTTCACTTTCCCTTCATTTTCTTCTCAACTTCGATTTTTATTTACCTTCTCTTCTGGCTTCCCTCTTCCTCATCTCCCAAACCTTCGCCCCTCTCTTCTTGCCCTCTATGTGGCACCGTAGTATGTGTCAGACTGTTTCTTTTCTGCGAAAACCGAAATCATAATGTAATACAAACATAAGACATGAACGAATACTCATCAAATGTTCACTGGATTACTGTAGCTGTAGAAAACTGAGTATTTGGCTTAGTTCAATCGTAGTTTGTGCACATCTCGAGGTTAGCAAATGCTTATTGTTGCAAAAAAATACACTTCATGGAAATTACAATGCTAAATAGATTGATAAACATCGCTAACTATCGACGGCAATTACTATTAGTTTTGTAAACATTGGGAATCTCTGATTACTTTGAATTCATGCAATATCCCGAGATATTGATTATAAGCGAAGGTGATTCGTTAAAATAGAAATAAAATATTAGTATAAATGCGGTAAAAGAGTCAAAGAACGAAAATATAAACAAATATATTGTTCGTTGGATTACTGTAGCCTTACACAACTTAGTTTATGGCATATTTCAATCATAATTTGTGCACATTTCGAGGTTGACGAGTGGGTCAGCTTTTACACACAATAAATACCATACTTTCAGCAAGCTGTGGACGAGAAATTGACCCACTCGCCAACTTAAACACGGAGAACGAGGGGTAAACGTAGAAAATGGAAAATATAAACATTTATATGGCTCGGTAGATTACTGTAGCTTTACGCACCTCAATTTATAGCGTATTTCAGTATTAATTTGCGCATATTTCCAGGTTGGCGAGTGGGTCAGGTGTTTGATACAACAAATCCCCTATGTACAGCAACCTATAGCCAAAACATTGACCCACTCGCTAACTTAATTGCTGAGAACAAGGCGATAAACGCAGGCGAGAGTTTAGGCGAGAGTTGATTTTTTGACAAACTTTGGAGGCATGCCATTACTTTATTTAGCCTTTTCACATTGGTGAGTGGGTTGGGTTTCAAATGCAGGGTATAGACTTGAATTTTAAAACCGAAAATAGGTTATTTGCTTTTAAATTCGTTGAGAAATTGAGTAAAAACGCAGTCGAGACTTCAAAATTCTATTTTTTGAGTACGCTGATATTGCGATTTTTAAAGAATTGAATTGCGAATTGAGAGGATATGGTAGGAATTTTATTTAAATAGTTTTCCTTCCTTTTTTTTATTTATTTTACTCAAATAAAATAATTCAATAAATTTTTTAATTGCCGACATGGGTCGGACATGACATGGTCTCATTTGCCGACGTCCACTCTCGCTTAGGCGAGACCCATTTAACGTATGGAAATGACATTGAGAATGAGGTAGATCTAAGGAGAATGAGAGATCGGGCGTGAAAAAGGGGGAATAAGGCTCACCAGATGAGCGTGCACGAGGGAAGGGACGAGCAGGGCAACAGCAGCGATGAATAGCAGTCGGGCGAGATCGAATTTGAGTGAGAACGGACTGAAATGGGTGTGAAGGTGAAAGGTATCCCTGTACTCAAGGCACTTGCGTCCTGCGGGAAAAGGATCAGAACAATAGATTAGGCAGTACGGACTGAATTTGTCTCTAAATGGCCGAACAGTGGGCTCCCGCAGGACGAAATGGGTGCATTGGCTGGAAGGCACTAGGCCGGATGAGAACATTCGAATGATAACCTACTGGATGAGCACCATTTGCATATTCCGTTTTTTACATAACAGTTGTTCTCTCGTCCTCATTAGGTGCTCATCCAGCAGGTTATCATCCGACCTAGTGCCGACTGGAATACTATGGTTAGAAGCTCACTAGGCATGGTCAAAATAGTAGCCGAAGCTCTGAATTGTAGTGGCAGCGATGAGGCCCTGAAATGAATCTTCTTTGCAACATTTTGGGTTCCGTTTGGTACTCAAATTAGTCAAGGTGCATTTCTGCTGTGCTTGAAAACCAGTGATTTGGTGTTCAGAAAGATAAAGGAAAAGAACTAGTAAAATAATGGAAAATCGGCTCTATTCTTATCCAATGACTCACGAGGACCACGGCGTGGACTCCCGTCGGCGATGAGTACTCCGGGTTGAGGGCGGTCGTGAAGTTCAGGGCGAGAAGAGCGACGAATTGGAAGATGTGGTAGCTGAAAACATTTATTTTCATCTGTTCTGGCATCCGCGTTTTCAAAAATGATCAAATAATCGATTAGATATTCACATCTTGGCCAGCCAGTTGATGTCCTTGTAGAAGGGGACGACGTCCTTTTTGTCCACCTGCAAAGTGGATTGGTTTCTATGAGGAACAATTTAAAATGTCATTAGAGAGACAGACCATTTTCAGGATTGAGGGTGATGGCACGGATTGGGACCCTCGTTTAGGAACCTTCGAACAAGTATTTTGCAGTCATGTTAGTTCAGAACATTTTGAACTTTATTTGTTATGAGGAAACGCGGGTTCCAAAACGTCCCATCACCGGACTGAGCAACATGAGTAAACTAACATGAGGGATGCCCTCCTCTGAGTCCTTCATACAGTGCCAGAGAAAAAAGCGTTTGGTCTCCGTTCCAGGATAGGCTCCTGGAGGAGCAAACATAGTCTTGATCTGAAATATTCAGAAAGTCAAACATAGTGAAAGAACTGTAAAGAAGCAACATTCACTTTGAGATTACTATTGAGATATGTTTCGCTGTCAAGATGTGAACCAAAGATTTTACTGATAATATTGCTAGAGCAATTGAACAAAAAAATTAATACCTTGAGAGGCCAGCCAGGAAACTTGTCCGATCCATCTTCATTCTTTTCGAATGGCTTCACGAAGAGGTAGTGATGGAACTCTGCCGTCTGAAATGGCCCTGTTTCTATAAGAAAATAACTCTGCAATCGATCGCTCCCCCATTCCCACAAAACTCTCCAACAGAGGAAAAGAGCTGGGAACATTCCTTACCTGCAGACGGAGTTGGTTGAAGGTGTTCGAAGGCGCGACGAGACCGTACACCACGGGCTCCTGTAATGATTATTGATTTTTCAAATCCCGAGAAGGAGAATGTAAATCGAGGCAAGAAAACTAACGTCCTCTCTTTCCGCGGCGTATGTCCCGAAAAGTCGATCCCATATAATAAGAGTGGCGGCATAGTTTCGGTCGATACAGTAACTGAAAGATGACAATGTAGATAGATCCGTCATCGTCTATTTTTCTCTTTCTCGCTTTACGGCATGCTACACTCAGTCCCAAGAGTGAGATATTAGGTCGAGGATTCCTCTACAATTCGAAACTCAGTCCAACTTCCAACATTGTACAGACAACTTAGCCACTCTGAATGATTGTGCAGAAAGAGGCTATGCTGAACTCACCCGTTCCTGCCATGATGCACGCGATGAGAGGAGGGCGTATTGAGGACGTACTCGAGGGGCCCGAGGTGGGGGACTTTCTGCAAGGAATTCGAATTATATTCGGGAATTTTCAGCCTTCGTTTTCTCAGACATTATCCTGACAGATACAGATGTACTCCAAATGAGCTCAGATGTTGAACTTTCTGTAACGAATTCGAGTACCTTCGGATATTTTCCGCAAGGCATGCTTTTGTTTTTTACACGGATTCTGTATACTTTCTAGAAAAACGTTTTCAAGAGGCCCAAGGTGGGGCACTTTCTGCATGGAATTCGGGTATTTTGTAGTCTATTCCCCATCTCAATGCTCAACTGATCAATGAGCTCTCTCTACAATGGGCTTATCGGCGCATTTAACCATGCGACTCATCTCGCAGAGTGGATCAAGAAATATTGAGAGATGAGTGTGAAGGTGACAATACTGCTAAATTACATCAGTATGTCCTTAGCTCCTATGCAGCCAAAACATACACAGAAAAGCATCCCACTAACACCCGATAAACGACCTGACCTCCGTGTGCAGCCAGAACTGAAACAAAATGTTCAGCGCCTTGTGCGGGATATACATTTGGGGAGGGACGATGATGGCCTGGAGGAAGTCGAACCACATCATCGCCCCTTCCTGGAAATGGGATTACATCAGGTTCTGAAACCCTCATCACTGATGGAGTTGTGTTTCATGCCTAATTGCTTCCCATATTTTGCACGCTATTATCAAAATTCCTTTCTGTCTCGCTACGGTGATTTTCTAAGGCAAGCGAAATGAAAGTCAGAATGAATGCCTCACCTGGATGGTGCCCTGGCGAATGGCGGTACTCAAGTTGTAGTACTCGGACGAGTGGTGAGTAGAGTGGAAGCCCCACATGAATCCCCATTCTGAAAAGAGGGTTTTGCCCATGGATCAAGAGAAAAAGAGAACAATTCGTTCAGGAGACAACAATTCAAAGTTCAAGGTCTACTGATAAAGGGTGCACGAGTATCAAAAGATTGAAAAGATTGAAGAGGTAATGATGATGATGGGACGTTTAGGAACATTTTCGAGTTTCTAAACGTCCCAACACCGATAAATATCTCACCATGAATCGCTCGATGTCCCAAGTAGTAGCACAGATCAACGGCGAGGAAGGTAACCAGCCAGGAAGAGAACTGCAATGATCAGGATCAAAATGGGGTTGACACTAGCATAGAACAAGATCAAATCTAGGTTGATGGAATCTATCAGATTAAAGAAAGATCCCACGCGGAATCACAAAAATTTACACATGATTTCCGAGCTCATAAGGAGGTTTTGCAATCATCCAACCAAAGTATAGAAATTTCGTGAAACTTTGAAACCCTCACCGAGCCAGGAGTCAGATCGACGATGTGCACGTGCTCCCACACGTACGGGTAGAAGTAGGCGGTGAGAGTGAGACCGGAGATCCTGGGATTTCATCATAGTCTGGAGAAAAATCGAAATTCTGAGTCTGAGGCCAGCTGCATCAAAAAACGAATGGCATTCAAAATTGGAGTTTCTATGAATATAACACAACTATTAGCAAGTCATGAAATCAGGAACCGAGACGAAAGATCCGCGAATGCACTCACTTGATCTGCATGGAGCTCAGTCCGGCGCAGATGGACGTGATCGTATCCGGGAAGGAGAATCCCTCCCTATGCACGATCAGCTCCAGAACCATGAGAATGAGCATCCATGACTTTGCCTGGAAAACGCGTATTAATAATTTATTTAAGTCAGACGATAACGATCAGATGAGGATAGGGCGGAAAATGCGTGATTTGAATGGTTTTCTTGCATGCATTTTTACGAAATGACTACAAAGTGATTGTTAGAGTCTTTGGCACACCTCTATAGTTGTGCTCCACTCAGCCTAGAAATCAGGATTGAACCGGTCATAATTGAGCTCACCGATTCAATGTACTGAGGGATGTCCTCGGAACGCGTGTAGCTCTGCAGCTCGATCGGGTCCACGATGTAGAAGAGGGAACTGAAATTCGGAGTTAATGATCTAAATTTTGTATTTAATAAATTTTAAATAATCAAAGTAACAGAAACGAGAAACGCACAGCAGATGCTTGTAGTGAAGGGTCTCCAAGAACCACTCCATTCTGAATACCTGTAATTTGACTCGATTAGAAGGATGAAATGTTGACAACCGGCAAAGAGGATAATCAAAAAGTGACGATCATCTCTCTATTCTCCCCCTTTATGAGGGGGAGAACCTCGCTCTCATTCCTGATCAACCCTGATAAGCCCACACTCTAGTTGATCGAGGGGTGTCGTGTAGCAGGGAAATAGAGATCGCGCGCAGTTTTCTGTGTTGAGTTTCGCACGTACGCGAGTCAACGGGTCGACAGATCAAGTCTGCTTCATTCGGTTTCGTGATGTACGGCAATCGTTTGGCCTCGAATGTTAAGGCTGGGTCAACAATTTTTTGGCCAATGTAAAGAACAGTGTTCCCGGTTCCAGATTTGCACAGGCGAGTCTACAAGTCACCGGTTCGTGATTGTTAGCTTGTAAGTTCCAAGCAGCTGACAGGCTTCCCTATGGTAAAAGATGAATTTACTGTGGCTCAAATGAAGAAGAACATATTCCTTGGCACATTTGCATTGAATGAATACTTGATCACAAAAACAGTGTTCCTACGTGACTTGCACTTTGTACTTTTCAGTAAATGTTCAAGATCATCTCCTCAGCTTCTTAAAGATCAAACGTTTTCATCGAAAAGTGTGCTGCGCATCACTGAAACGTCGTTCCTACGTGAGCCATACTTTGTACCACCCTTTCCAATGCTCAAAATGACGTATTTACGTCTTTACAAGGGCTTTGCTAAGCGCTCACTGATCAAATTCTGTGCCCAAGCTCATTTGATCGCGGCCTTGCGTGTGCTGGGTGGGAATGGCCGAGATATTCACTCCTCATTTCACACACTCCCTCGCCACTCCGAGCAACGATAGTGAACACGAAAAGAAGATAATCGACTTTGCTGATTCCTTGACACTCATTCCACGCACACTTCACACTATTTTTGCTGATCTTTTGACCGGACATCGCTAACTATGCCAACTAGAGTGGGGTGAGATGACAATTCTTTCGGAGAATTGTCCGGAGATTTCAAATTGTTCATATTCCGGGGGATGTTGACTACACTGTGGTGTGATGATAAACATTTTTCGGAAACTAACGCTCGCATTTTCGAGCGGGTCAGTGCACCTAGACAGCACAAAGTAAGCTGTAAGGCTATGGGAACTTAAGCCGCCCGTCTACTGACAAAGCCCTTAGTAATCTGCATTTGCGTGCAGTCTAACCGTCACTCATGAATACCACCTGACTCTCATCTCTCTTAGCGGCGTGAGAGCGTGCGAAATGGAGAGGGCATTTCTTGCGAAGCAATCCCTATTAGTCAGACCACACTGTAACCAGCAATGTGTCTCGCTAGCGAGTTTATTGTCGCGAAATAGTGTTGCGATTGCATCGTTTCAACACTAGTACATGGGGCTCTCACTCGCAGGGAAAGCTCTCATCACTAGCATGATTGCGGCGTAATCATTCTTCGTGGGAAGTGGGACAGTGAAAAAGAGCACCTAGGCGCAACTCGATGGATGGCAATGAAACAGAATAGGACTGATCGAGTGAAACTAACGTTGATGATTATATACCCATCCAAACCGCTTGCCATGCAAAATATTGGAGGGCTGTAAATGGCTTAGCCTCTCTAATCATGAGGGCCGTGCCTCCTTCAACCACTGTACGAAAGGGCGAGAGTGCACGCAAAAAGAGGAGGCACTCTGGGGAATTTACAATGCCTGATATGAACAATCAGCAAACCGAGGGCCAATTGCGCAGGAGGTTTCATCAGAATATTTAGCCAGAGTGATGAGAGAGTGTGCGATATGAGGAGAGTCTTTGATCATTGTGCTTCTCGTACCACCCCACTATAGGGTGATGATCGAATGATCGTTGGTGATTTAGGTGGGTAGACTTTGTACTGGGCGGTTGAGGAGATAAATTCATCAAGATTAGTCCCGTTGCCCAAC
Source organism: Pristionchus japonicus (assembly GCA_900490845.1). Classification (NCBI taxonomy): domain Eukaryota; kingdom Metazoa; phylum Nematoda; class Chromadorea; order Rhabditida; family Neodiplogasteridae; genus Pristionchus; species Pristionchus japonicus. The sequence continues at coordinate 668,376 of LS517015.1, forward strand.
GAATCTTGCTGAATGAAGATTCCAATCGTCTCCCTAACAATGATGAATATCTGTCTCTTTCTGTACAGTGCAATTCAATCAATTGTCATGAGAGAGTAGGACTTCATCGACGAAGACAAACAGTATTCACAAGAGCTATTTCAGCATTATATCCAACGACGACAAAAACACAGTCATGTTCAAGAGTCCGCATTCCATTTGCAACAGAGATATTTGTGAGAGTAGAAAGTGCTAAATAATCATATTCACAAAAGGTCTTGGCACATCTGGGGGATGCTCAGCGGGGAGGTGTCTTTGGGCTCGGCGGGCAGCATGGAGGAGTACCTGCAATTAAGGCAACATTACATTTGAAACAATTTATCAAGAGGTGGACGAGGGCTTGCAATTTGGTTGCAATTGCGGAAGTGATTGTATCACATGTATGAACATGTTAGGCGTTGAGAACAGTGATGTGCATGAACAGTAGAGATTTAGGTTTCACTATCCATTTTGTGAAGTGAGTTTTTCCCCCTAGTACATGACATGGCATGCGATCAAGCAAGTAATAGGAAAGAAAGGGTGAGAAAAAATTGAGAATAATGTACCAATACTCCCTCTTGAACAAATTCGACGTGGGAGTGCCTTGGAAGTAGGTGTCGTAGCCGAGGAGAGCTCCTGCAAAATTATTATTTTATTTTGAACATTTCTGAATTTTTGAAGGATTAACTGAGCTGATCCTGTTCTCTCATCGCCCAAACCGACAATTCACCAAGCTCGAAAAGTGCGCGCTAATAGGGTGTGTCCACTCGCTGAAAGGAGTTCCACTCTCTAAATAGCGATCCACGCCGCTCCCCCTTCTCTATCTTTGTCGCCCCACCTTTCGCGCGTGGTGTGATAACGCCGAGAACTAGAGCTTAGCTGATCAGTGAGCTGTGAGGGAGTTCGATCCAGCGTGGAAAGTGAAAGATGACATTCCATTTCGTCAACGAATATAAAGTGTGATCGCTATTTGAAAAAGAGCTCTATTCACCATGTTTCAAAAACAAGAAAATGTGAAATTTACACAAGGCTCTCGAATTTCCAAACACTTTGTATATTTAGGAATATTATAACTAACCCGTATCGGCATCGGCGTAGGCCAAAACGAGAAAGGCCTCCGCCGACTGGTACGGAAGCTGCACGGATCCCGGCTCGCCCTTTAATGTTGTTATGGTTATTGTTATTGTGGTGTTTTAGTTATTGTGTTGTTGTTATTTTGGAGCTATTGTTCTTGGTATTGATGATAATTGCAACGAAACGTTTTCAAATACTTTTCAGGTTGTGCTATGATGGAAAACCACTCACCTGATAGACGTACACGTACTTTGACTTCTTGACTTGGACCTGAATTCGCACAATTATTTCTCGATTACGGAGTCTAGTACGGGCTCACGGTTCTTTCAAATCCCACAAATTCTACAGCGTGAGGGAAGAAAGTAAATTAAGCTCACGTTCTCTCCTCGAATGATCGTCTCAGACCAGCGTTATTCTAATACAACCTACACAATGATGGCGAGATCAAAATATTCACTTTCAGGCTTCATGGCAGGTCCGAAATGTGAGCGTAATTTGCCTAAACTGCTCTCACCTTCTCCCCATGTGCTCGAATGAGCCTCGTCAGGCCGATCGTCTCGATGTACTTGACATAGTTCAAGTCGTGGTCGATCGAGCAGGACTGAAAATTGAATGTGTTCAATTTAGATGGACAATCTTGCTGACACTATGGTGGTATAGAAAGCGCAAGTTATGTGCGGCATTTGAAACATATTTTGAACATGATGGTTGCCTAGATTTTCAAATGAAATCTATCTATGCCACCGTAATCTATAAGCAATAAACAAAAAAATACGCAGGTTTATAATGAACGCTAAACGGATGCAAACGACAAGTTTTGATTTTGAACAGGATGTCTGCCTATCACTACAGATTCATATGGTCCAAACTTTACATTTGGTTGTGAAACTATTTCAAGTTTGAATGTTCTAATGATTGAAAGACGACTCACAGTGATCGTTCCATCCGAAGTAGTGTTGGCGAAGAAAGTGTAATCTTTCCGGGCATAAATCATGAGGAATGCGTCGTACTGGAATTATAGTATTACATAATGAGGGATGGATATTGCACGCAAATATAGGGGTGCTTCATAATCCCACTTCATTTGTTCGGAGAAATACCAGCAAATCAATCCCTTGAGCGCCTTGAGCGAGATTTGTGAGTAGAAGTATGAAATAACAACAACGAACCTTCTGAACCAACTCTTTTCTGTCGTCGTCCTGATACCAGATTGAATGGGAGTTGTGGTAGGTCTGCAAGAGATTTTAGCTGAACGAATCTGTAAATTAATCGGTGTCATGTGTGCGCTTCTCATTATTCTGCCATGGACTGGGCAACATTGGTGCTATGCGTTCACACTCATAAACCCAATGTTTGTTCTAGAAAACAACTTGTTTCCAGCGAAATTCGGTTGCGCTTCCAGTGAACGTTATGATTGAACTTCTTCGAAAAAAAGTGATTGTACTCGGGATCATGACCAAAAACCCGAATAATTTGAAAATACACTAACCGACTCCTCATTTGTTCCATCCGGTCCTCGGAACGTCTCCGTCATCTTTCCATTGAGAGCGAACTGGTTGATGAAAACGGTAAAGTTTTCCGCCGCGTCTCTGAATGTTTTTTGTTATTTCTAGAATCCTCGCGTCATTCACTACTCTCAAGATTGAATTTCAGTGATAATTTCGGTATGAAACATATCCAAAAACTTCCTTGCAAATGAAAATATTATAGGTTTCAAGTATCATTCAAAATGGAAGCAAGGAGATGTGACGATAATAAGCTTCAGTAGTGTCTTTCAGCACATGACTTTCATAATTTCTAACATCGTCTATTTCTCCAGTGTAGAGTCCAGTCTCTCCACAGTTTTTGTTTGTTTTAATATCAAATCTATTCTCTGTAATCACCTCTTCTCGATCTCTCCCGTGTACACGCCCGTTTCTCCATTGTTGAACGACCATATCAGCGCAGCCGAGAGGACTAAGAGGAAGAAGACGGAGAGCAGGAGACGGATGAGGATGGAGCAGCAACTGGAAAGAGAAAATTGAATTCTTTCGGAAATCGTGTCTTTGAAATGCTCGAAACAGTGTAGAACTTCAATGATGCAACCGAAAACATATTTGTAACCCAAAAACTTCAAACGACTCACATGGACTTCGATTTGGTCGGTTCGAGCAGGGATATTTTATGCATTGCATGCCAAAAGGAAGAATCTGCCAACTAGCGCGAATCTCGAGATTGATCGGTTCAGCGCGTTTTATTGCAAAAGATGGACATTGCAAAATGCATCTTCCAGGCTACACACTATCTCGACGGTTAGATGAATCGCAGAGCGTGAAAATCAATGTATGAGCGCTTTTTATTGGTTATGCATCGAGGCACTCCCAAATTTTCTCACTATTTCGCCGGTGAGATGAAAGGAATAGCCTGAGGAATGAGGAGAGCACTCTTCACGACTTTTATTACCTACTATGATAACGACTAGCAAAGGTGCGATAATCATCAGAAATCTCGGCTTACACAGATTTGAAGTTGGCCCTTTCGAGCAGTTCAACCTCCGAGTCGTCCGAGAATCGTCGCTTTTCCATACCTGTGTTCTTCACCGTTATCTTGGCACAAAATGGACCAAAATGCGATAAATTTCGAGCAAAACCGGTCAAAACAGCTTAAAAATCTTCGAAAGTCGCATGGTTGAGGGGCTAATCAATCCAATTGCGCTGATTGCTCGTGAGCCTCGAAATCTCTGGCGTCTCTCGTTTTTCCTTGGTCTCTTGGTTTTCCGAGGCGCTCATTCCGCTTGATAAGAGGGACGTTTTACAGCCACTGCGTTGTGATAAGAGCTAGAAAGAGACGTCACCAAGGACTTTTGGCCACGACTAAAAGTCAACAATTTGTAGGGATTGGTTGATGTTCCAAACGAATAAAAACTCAAAAATCGTTTATTCCATCGTTCAATACATGCATTCACAGACGATTCTCTCCGCTTCGAAGTTGGCGATCTTGTGTTTGCCGTACCCTAGCCCGGTTTTGGATTTCACCTAGAATTAATATTTGCCAACGTATTTGGATCTTTTGTATCAATCGCCCACGTCCGAGCCGAAAATCTGCTGTCCATTGTAAAGAGTGGCAACACAATTCAAACTTACTGGGAATCACTAATTTCATGTGTTCTCCTTTGTCGTTCAAGATTTTGCCGCAAATATTTTTCGCCTGTGCCCCTGAATTGTTTCTTCCAAAATAACAATCTATCAGGAAAAACTCGCATTCACAATATCCGGTTGTTTCGTCGAATTTGTGACCGGGCAAGCATTTGGTAGCATATTTCGCCTTCTTTGGTGGTTTGCTTGGATATAGCGCACGAGTGGGATCACAGAAGCAAGTCACTCGACTTACTCCGGCATCCAAGACTGAAACTCATGTCTGGTATTTTGAAAAATGCGGTTTGAAGGTTTGATTATGAACAATACGCATACCCCCTCCTGCCGCCGTACCACTCGCTTTCGATTCGATGTCGTACTCTCCATACTCGACATTGGAAAGAACTGCATTCTAGAATGACAATTTTTCGGTAAATAATGTTCTGTAAATAAGAAAAATATTATTTTCACCTCATTATGAACATCTGTTCCGTCAGCAGACCAAAAAGTGGCCATACAGCCTTGGCGCACGGTTGCTTTCACAATCTGAGGTCAAATGATGAAAACGACAAAAATAATTACTTTGATTTCCAAAAAAATATTTATATTGCACACAAACCTCGTTGCTGAAGCGAATTTCGTCCGAATCCAGGTCGGCGACATTTTTCTGAAACCTTCTGCATAAACCAAATGAAAGAGCGGAAAACCTCGCTGGATAGCCGAGATGCTTTTACGTTGCCAATTTGAACGCAATTCGTCACATCGTTTTCGATTTCCACGCAACTATGCTCATCTCCCACTCCTGAAATATAAAATTTCAAAAATTCAAATTTTCACAATTTTACATTCGCATCGCTTGGTGTTGTTGTCGAATCGGTGATTTCTAATGCACTGATGGCTAGGCTGTGCGAGTTCGAACTTTGGTGAAAAAATATCCCTAATTGTTTGTAATTGTGCAGCGCAAACCGTTATTGCTGTCGTCATTCAAGCATTCACAGACCACTCGAGTCACTTTTCCTTGCAATTCATGCTTGCCAAATCCGCTTGTCGGAAGCGTTTTTGCCTGTATTGTTTTTTTTCCGAATTTTCTCTACTATGGTACCGAGTCCAATGTGTATCCAGTAAAGACCGTAGCAAAGCATCCGATCCTCACGTGAATGTGCTTCGCCTAAATTAGGTCATCGCCTAAATTATTTATAAAAATAAAAATCATATTTTAGCTTACTTTTTCACCTATGATTCCGTCTCCTTTATCCTCTAGGTTCACATCGTATCGCTTGTTGAGAGGCCAATCTCAATGTTTGGAATGCAGTGGAAGCAATAAGTAGATAAACGGATATGTAGGAAACTAAGCTTACTTGGTATGTCAAGAAAGTACTCTTCACTTTCGTCGTACTCGATCTTGCCGCATATATGGTCGGATAAAAGCCCTAAACAATGCAGAGACGTTTCGAGCACGCTGAATCACTGCCCTGACCACACCACACCTCACAACTTTCTCCACTACACTCGGCAAACTATGCTGATCCCTGCTCACTAATTGCTAATCATTGTAATTGTGAGGATGGCTAATTTGTACATACGCACACTCGTATCGCAGTGTCGCCTCGCTAAAATAGTGATTCTCATCGCAATCCTCCTCTTTCTGTTCTGCATTTCGGTCCGTCCGCATAGGATCACACATACACTCGATGCGTGACAGACTGTTGTTGCGATCTGAAGTTTGTTTTTAACTTCAAATGATCGCAACTTCTCTAACTTCCAGCAGGCGATGTGCCGGCCTCAATCGTTTTGACTTCATATTCACCCCACTCGATGTTTCGGAGATCGTGCATCTAAAATTTTAGTTTAATTCCTAAAATTTCGTTTTAAAATCTCTTCGAAGTGTACCTCAGGAAACTTCCAAGTGTGCTGTTTCGAACTATCCATCCAGTGATACGCGTGCATCCAGAGCGTCGCCATACATCCTGGCCTCACGATGATTTTCTTCGTCTGAAATTGCTTGTTTTAGTTTTCAGAAATAAATTCTACTTGCTCTCTCGATGTCCCCCCCCCTGAATGGATAGAGCAATAACATAGCGATAAGGAAGGCTAACCTCATCGCTGAACTTTTTATGGCTTCCCGAACTCCAAAACTCAAGCTAAAATTGCGTTTATTTTAGTTGAAAAGGGCCTATATTACCTCAGTAGCCACTGTGGTTGGATAGTCATCGATTATCACATCCAGCTCCGTATCATCATTGTGAATCAGCTTGGCACACGCATTCGACGGGCCGGTCCCTAAATTTGTTGACGATTTCACTTGTATTGATTGTGCCTTTTTTACATTTCGGAGGTCGTTTAGTTCTTCTCGGGGTAATGGTAGTGGGTGCGGGTGTTGTTGTTGACGGTGTTTCCGTTGTTGTCGATGTTGTTGGTGATTCAGTAATAGTTTCTGTCAACTTATAGCATGAGAACAGTAGGAAATGAGCACTAAACCAGCAGCCTTTGAACAGGTAAGCTCCATGGATGCTTTGGTCTCGGCTACCGCTGCCTCCACTTGGGCCTGGCACGTTTGCTTACAGTAATCTTGCTTGTTGAATCCGTCAAAGACATTCTGAAACAACATTTGGTGCTCGATGTCAGTGAAGGTCAAACCTCCAATCTGTGCGATGGGTCGGTGTTCTGGAATAACATATCGATTATTTACATTATAGAAAACTGAGTACCTCCGAATGAACAAATTCGACAGGGAAGGATAATAGAAGCAAGAAGAGTAGCATCGTTCAAATGAGCTTCGAGTGAAGAGAAACTGAACGTTTTAAGCGAAATTTGCGATGACGCGTATGGGAAAATAATTCAAAACGGAAAAAAATATGCGCTGCTATTGCATGAATGTAGCAGATTGTCGAACCTAACTAAATCTAAATGATCAAATTTAGCATTCATTCATTATTCGGCTATAATCGATCGCAAGCTGTGAATTATTTCTCGTACCGAGTGGGCAGACATCATTTGGGTTCAAACAAATTATTTATTTCAAGAATATTATTACACGCCTTTCATTACCTCCACGGCTTTCTTTCCTTCATTTGTCTTCATGAGTTCGTTCAGAATATCCATGAACTTATCAGCAAGGCTGCCAGAATGGGGAGACTGAAATCAGTGATATGACGTACTATTCGAAGAGCTAGAGCCAGAAATACAAATCACCATGTAAAGATGGTGATCTTTATCACACTCCCTGCAATCTAGCCACTTCCTCAGATGAAATAAAGACTCGGGAAAAGCAAAATGAGTGCATTCTGAACAACAACTCACCCCGATCTGGACCGCCCGATGCACTCCCAGATCAACAGCCGTTTTCATGTTGATCATCAGTCGTTTCTTATCATCGACAAGAGGCTGATGCATCTTCTCATCCCTTGAGAGAAGATAGACAGCGTTCCACAAGTGCTGGAGGAGGTTGATCCTGCAATGTTGTTTCTTCATGAAATTTTGTAATCACAATACGTTCAGCATGGGTCATAAAAGCAAACGGAGGCGTAGATGAGATAAGAACCTAATAAAGGCAAGACACAAGAGGTGTGTACTAAGATGAATATGCGAATGGTTCATCCTACAGTGATTATCCGACTTAGTTCCAACCAAACTCACATTGCATCTCTCTGCGAGCTCGTCGCTATGGCGAAGTCTCCATTCATCGAGAAGAGCGCGGCCCATTTGTTGTCAACCTAAGGAGATAGTTTGCCTCTTTATCGATTTTCGGCTGCCAACCTGATCGACATTCTTAACCGTATTCGACAACAATATCGTCAGTCGATCAATCGCAGTCAAAATAAATTCTACAGCGGCCAAGCGACCTTCGGCATTGATTACGAACAGTTTCGAAGGGCTGAAAAGGCGGTAAAGTTATGTCATTTAATGAAATATCTCTTACGATTCGCTCAGCAACTCGGATGCCATGTCTGTTGCAGCTGTGAGCGCCTTCGAGTTGGTGTCCTCAACACTAATTTTGAGAGAATTGAATGAAACATCGTCAACCTCGGTTATATCCTCTCTTTTCAGCCAAATCGTTGCAGCCTTCACGAAGAAATCGTGAATCTCCAGTTGCTTCGTGGTTCCCTCTTTCATGCTCTTGCTGAAAAAGCGAATATGATTCAGAACTATGAATCTCAAATGGGATCATTGGAATTCGACTTACAACAGACACATGAGGTAGACCCTGGCCAAATGAGGGAACGTTGCCGTTTCTTCTTCCTTCATTGACTTGAGATAGGAGACAATGTTATCGAGGGAGGATGGTTGGCTCACTGAAATTTTCAATACTTTTTCAGTACCTCACCGTTATATCGGGTTGGTCCATAAGTTTTGCACGATTTGATCACTTTGATATTCTGATCCCAAAGTCCATCAGTATTCAAGTAACTAAAGCCTACAAATGCGCACCTATTGAGGCCTTGGACACTCTCTTTAGCGCACGTTTCCATTTCTCTGGTTGATCATTTATACGGATTTAGTAGGGCTCGAAAGTGGAAGTGTCACAGCCTAGGTCGCTCAGATTGTCGGCTCAGCATTCCTCCGAGCAGCAAGATAAGTCCAAAAAGTTGCCGTAGGCATGAAGTACGTTGACATGGGATACAATATTCGGTGGTGTTTCAAGATGGCAGTTACAGTTTCTCCAGAGGCGTGCGTCTAACCGAAAAGTTCACTCGAGTGAGTGTGCTAGAATTCAGTTTGTGGCCCTGCGTATTCGTTTTAAAGGATCTACAGAGCATATTTGTGTAGCATTGAATAGCTGCTGCCCCAACAATGCTAACATAAAAATTGTACGAGGATACGGCTCTAATCTTTATGTACTTCAGAATTTTAAATTCAGGTATCTCGAACCTATCATCGAAATTCATACTTTTTGGGCTATATATTTTCTTACAGAACTGCAACGGACAAACTATTGTGTTCTTCTGATACACTGACCCTTTCGCTATACCTGAAAAAATTGGGAGAATATCGGTATCACTGGCTTGATCAAAACACACAGCTTGAAAAAGTACTTAGTTTTGCGCATTTTTTTCGTTTGCTAATTTTAAATTATTTTCACGAATTCTGCGAAAGCGAAAATTGATTCAAAGATGCATGGATAGAGCTCAAGTCTACTGCTATGCGGTGCGTTACGGACAAGTCACGGAGATTTGAGGATAGAAAATTATATCACAATCCAAATCGTGCAAAACTTATGGACCAACCTAATATCAGTCAATCTCCATAGTTAGGTAAACATAAGGTAAACATAACAGTTAAAGGCGCTTTCCGGTTTCTAGGAAGGGCTCGTGGGAGGATATCACCGTAACTCACATTCATCAATAACCTTCGCACGCAACAGTGGGAACTCAAGAAGGCTAAGTAGATAGTACACGGCGTTTCTACGGATCCTCGTCGAGAAATTAGGCTTGAGGAATTCAATCACAAGTGGTCTGAACGAGTCGATATTGTTGTAGCTGTTTTTGCTGTTGTTGTTATTGTTTTTGTTGTTGTTGTTATTATTTTTTGTTGTTGTTTTGGTAATAATGCTGAACACTCACGCCGCTCCCTTCTGAACCATCTCCCTCTTCGTCTTTTCATCGACACGATCACATCTGGCGATCACCAGACCGATTACTTTCTGAAAAAGGATTGTTTTCGAACGGGAAAAGTGCAAGAACACCTCATCGTTTGAGCCCGCAGCGTCTTTCAAAGCCTTTAGCAGTGCATCTGATCTGAAAAAAACATACTTTCATCTAAAAAAAATATCAAACTTTCACCTTAAACTTCTGACCCTCTTCTATCTTCTATCTCTCTCCTCTCCCCTCTCCCTCTCTCCACACTACACACTCTCTCACTTTCATCTCAGCAACATCTCGCGCACTTACTCCGGTTCCCTCGCAACACTCTTCCTTTTAGAGTTCGGCGTGTTCATCTTCGTGCTTGAACCCGACTGGGATAGAGGAAGGGCTCTCGTCCCAGTGTTCACGTGCTTCTCGAACGATTCTTCCACCTGCAAAAAGGTGAAGATGTTACGCGTCCACAGCCAATGCAGCATTCAGTCTGTCTTGAGTATTCAGCATCATATTCATGAGGCCGCAGTCTATGCTGAGCACTCCTGCACATCTCCGGACATTTCCTAATACCCCAACAACCTCCATCCATCCCCGACCACTGACCACGAGAAGAAATAATTTCAATTTGAAAATCATTGAAACTCATTTCATTTTCACCGTATTGGCCGGAGAGGTGCCGGAGCGCCCTATGCTGATGTGGTATGGTTCTTCTACCTCCGAGAACGATGTGGAAGTGCAGTTGATCGATGGGTAAGTTCTCCTATCTGGGCAAAGTTTCTGCACGGTTCGTTTCTCGATTTTTGGCTCGATCGAGCCGATTTTGCCCTTGGGTCTTCTCTTCTTCGTGGGCATCACATTCACTGTTTGCACTGTCTTCTTCTGGACTTCATCTTCTACAATCGTCTCAGTAGGAATGGGTTTGGCTGGATTTGGCTTGGCCTCCTTCGGTTGAGAGGCGGGTTCGATAGCTCTGAAAGATTTGCAATGAGAAGAGTTACTTCTTTTCGCGCTAGGACAGGGTTAGGCCAAGATTCGTAAGATCAGATGACGTGACAAAGTTAGGAAACCTCGAGAACTTCTTCGATTTCAGAATCAGCGAGACGGCAAAGGCGACCAGAAGACCGAGAAAAACGCCGCCGAGAAACAGCAATATGCTCGGAAGAATCTGCGAGGGAATGACGTCATCAACATCGATGGCATCCGAGAGCGAAACTCCCACACTTCCATACTCTCTCGCTTGGTCTGACATGCGAGAGAGCATTGCAAAATAAGAGAGTACAAGGTTTTGTGCACCCCCTGATCATCACTAATCACACGTTTTCAGTATGCATGAGCAGTTTTTTAGTAGTTTTTGCGGGACGATGAAGATTATTTCATAGACGTACAGGAAGAGAAGTGAAGGGCATGTCGGTTGTATGGAGTGTGGAGCAACGCCAGAGCGATCGCTTTTATACCCACAGCAGACACTATTTTGATATCTGATTACATCTAACTGTATTGCCTGATTGTGTTCTCTGTCACAGAGTTGTTTTATTCAATAAAACAATAGTTTGAAACGGAGAATACGGCTAAACGAGTCCTAAACAAATGAAGCCACCCCATAGGGTAAGCTATTAGCGTCTTGACCCCACTGTCACGCGCTTCCTTATTTTCTGTTTTTTTCCTTCTCCATTCCTTTCGTTTCATCATCTCGAATATAATGAAAGAGATCATTCTCAATGTTGGAAATCTTCCTGCTGATATCATTCGAGAGATTATTCAAGCGGACACCGTATCTGCCATAAATGCGCGATTGGTAATCCCCATTTTTTTGGGTCTTCTATTTCTTCCCATCTTATAATTTCTCTCCAGATCTCTAGAAATTGGCATTCCCTCATTCACGAATTTCATCGCAAGCGAAAACGACTTCCGCCTATTGAAATTTGCGATTTGTACACTAATCCAAAAAGCCCTGATTTGCTAAATATAGTTTTTTACGTCAAAAGACAAGATTTTCTATATTTTTCAAAAAAATTCGTCTTGAAGAACGAGTTCAAAGCTTCTTCAAATGAGGTATCATCTTATTCACAGTGTCCGGTTTAGATGGATCTCAAATCGAATTAAACTAAAATTATCACTCCCAAATTGTTCATTCAGTGTGCGAAAGTTGGTGCAGCACTAAGAATAAGAGCAGATCGGAAAGAAGAGCATTATTCGAAGCCGCTTTACTCTATCTTGCTGTGGTCCTCCAAAATTCGTGTATTGAAAATTGATCGAATCAATGAGAAAATGCTCCGGATTATTCAAGCAGCATTCAAATACGGATTAACTGTTGACAGTCTTCACATTTACTCTGCGGACTTCGATATGAATACACGGTCAGCATTGAAGAATTGAACCAATTCAATTTATCATTCCTAGAAATTTCTCGCTTAATCTGGCTAGGAAACTTGAACTCAAGGAACTCAAACTTTCCGTTGACAATCCACGGCTAAGACTGAATTTCGAGGCGATTCGTAAGGTTCACGTGTAATCGATATTACTTTTCACAATGCAGGTTCTTATCTTTTCGAAATTCCAAAGCTCACGCCTTCATTCTACCTGCGACAAACAAAAAGCACGATGTTTTCGCAGTTATTATTCGAGCAATCAAACTGGTTCTGGGAGTCAATGGCAGAGGAGATGATTGAGAGGGGAATCATGGAGGTTTGGATGTACAGTGGAACACAGTTGATATCGGCGAGATATTCACACTTGCGCACGATTATGTACAACATGGAAGTATGAGCTCGTCGTATTTTCGCCATATCATTCGCTTTGAATAAAAGAGTTTCGAAATCGTTGCAATAACTCGTGCCGAACCGTAATCGTAACATGACGTGAGCATAATCAGCATTGAATGCTTCTTCTATAATTTACTTCTTTAATTTACTAGTAATAATATACTTCTATAATTTATTAGAACACCTGTATCTTTATAGAGTTTAAGGTATGAATAAACAACTGAAAGGAATACGACCTTAATTTCGAAAACTCCACCTGTTCCCAAGTTTCAACATCGCAGCTGTTATCTCGCCTCGTGAAACATTGATTTCTCTCTCAAACAATCTCTAAAACTCGGAAAATCGATGGTGTTCCTCTCCTCAAGTGTCCAGTACGACCTACAGACTGGGCAGAGGATCCTCTTCGGTGTTTCATCCTTGCTAAGCCTAATCTCGTTGTACTGCCTTATTAAAGAGACCCCACCAAATCAGGCGAAGATCAGGAACTACTTGTTGATGACTCAGGTCTGTCCCGAGGACTGCATAAATTTACTCCGTACTTTCTTTATTGCATGTTGTTGCCTCAAAATTGTAACATTGTCAAAGCCGTTCACAGAAGGCGAGAGAGCGTGGCAAAGTGAGAGGGTAAATCTAAGGTGAATCTTCCAGGTGGCAGTAATCGTCAACAGTCTGTACATGGACATTCTCTTCGAACCGATTCCACTCTTCCCCGCACTGGCTGGTATCTGCACTGGAGTGTTATGTAAAATGGGCGTGTCTCTTCATACAGCACTGGTAAGCTTCGTGCACCTGTATTATGAAAGTCTTGAAAGTTGAAAGTCATTTCACAATCACTTTGGCCTGGATTTGCACTGGAGCGCTGTGCAAAGTGGGCGTTTCGCTGCACACCGCTTTGGTACACAGTTACATCTTAACAATTAAACATAAAATATTTATGTTGTTGTTTCTCCAACAGAGATGGATGAATGAGATGAATGTACGTTTAAACCAATATCTCCAGGGCGGACTCATCTTCACCTACATTTTCACTGGAGCAGCCACGTTCTTCTGCATTTACTTCCGCTATCAGACGCTGCTCCCCGAGAATAAGAGATTGAGCAAGGTATGCATTCTATGATTCTCGATAATCTCGGTTGAAATCACTATTGCCAAATCCGATGAATTTTGTTATGGCCCCTATGAAACACATCGCAAACTGAACTATTCCGCTTAAAGCGATTGTTAGTTTCAGAACAAGAGTCGTGCCCTTATTGTGTTCTGCCTGCTTGCTTGCGCTGTCCCAGCAAGCGCCTATTCATTCATGCCATTCGATCTGACGCAGCAAGAACACTTGATGATCACTGTATGTTTTTTTCATTGAAAGATGAAGAGATGAAACGTGAAAGTGAACAAAAGTGAGAGTTTAGAGCCCTTACAACATTGACTGGGCTATCAGACGAGGGCCGTACTTCATTCATGAAGCCAGCCCGATTTTGTTATTCTTCATGGCAGTGACGATATGCGTATGCGTTCACGCTTCATTTTTACATATCTTAATCTAATTTTCCAGCTTTTAGCTCGTTCTCGCAAGCGTTGTTGCATTCCTGGGCATATTCTTCCGAATGTTCTACGTTTTGCACCAGAACGTCAGTCTTTTCGAAAAAAGAGTATATGAAACCGAATCGTTTCCTAGAAAACGAACAGCTCTCAAACAATTGTCAAGGTTCGCAAATCGCTGAAGATTCTGTTCGTCCAGGTTGATACATTTTCGAAATTATAATTTTTAACAAAGTAAATAATTTAGTTGTGCACCCCCTTCTTCATGCTCGAGGCGCCCGTGCTCGGCATGCTTGGCGCACTACTGATAATGCGTGATGTGATTCCATTCGGTTAGTTAACGAATCTCACTTTCGTCTGATTCTTTGGCTATAATTTTGCATTGATTTGTAGTCCTATCACATCGGTCAAATGAGTTACTTATTCCACTATTCTATTTAGAACTGTACCTGTCCGGCTTCCAACTCATGTTCTTTCATCCGCTCCTTCACAATCTAGTCCTGCTTGGGATCACACCTACGTATAGACAGATCATGAAGTCGTTCCTCTGCAGTGCCACTCCGAAACAGAAACATGTTGCTGACGTGGTAAGCTATACTTGCTACTTTCTCAGACAAGTGAGAGAGCGTGTGAAATGGAGAGACAGTGACTCTAATCGAACTCTACCTCGAACATCACAGGGACGCGCATCAATGTCCGTGCCGAGAGTGGAGCTGCAGAGAAGAGGCCCTTCCCAAGCGTGGGCATCACCTGCTTCGATGGAGTGACTCATTTTAGACCCTTTGAAACAGAATTATTGCAACATTTTGATCATTCATGGTTACTTCCTCATTTTCGTAGCTTTGTACACAATTCTCTATTTATTTTTTTTCGCTTGGGTTTCATCTGCTTCACTGGAGTGATACATTCTAATTTCTTTTCGTTGTAGTTACTGTTCATTTTCATAGCTTTACACATGATGCATGAATTTGATTTCTTTTCTCGCATGGGTTTCACCTGCTTTCCTTGAGATGCGCCAAATCAATTAGAGTGATGTGAGTGATCTTGGCTGCTATGAATAAAGACATGCAACCGTGAGAGTTCCGTGCAACCGGGTGTTTTGCACTACTGGTCAGGCACAGAGGATAGAAGGTCAAACCAAATCACTGCTCGTTCCATTGAAGTGGATAAGAGTGCTCATTGTGTGCGAAAATGGCATGATCAACCGAAACTAGAAGATGATCATTGGAAGATGAATTTCCCATAGCTAAAATGAGAAATTTTCATTTAAACAGTGGGAAAACTATGAACTGTTGTTATCCCACTCGAACACCTGGAATTTCAAGGCGAGCCACTCTAACATGGCACAAACACATGTTGTTTGCGTTCGCCAGTATGGGCGTTAACGAAATACTAGCAGATCATAGAAATGCCTATAATGGATACAACAGAACTTATATTTGAAGCATTCAATGCTCAAAGCGAACCTTCCGAAACATACCTTTTCAAGGAAAGTGCGTGCTTTCTGTGCACTAAAGCGCGCCGATCAGCAAACCTAACCCTGCCGTTCTAATTGCACGCATTGTAAATCTCTGCAATCATTTCCGTTTGAGGGAGATCTCTTTTGATCGGATGAGGAGTTGGATAACTGTTTCATCATTTCGCACGCTCTATCGCCTGATCAAGCAAAACAAGACAGTGCGTAGAATGAAGATACGGCGAACCTTACATCTTTGACCGGCTAGGGGCCGACCGGCGCACTCATTAGCCGAATGCGTGGGCAGTGGTTCTTCATTACTCGAACTCTAGCCTCTCTGACCGGTAAGACAGTTGACGAAATGAAGAGACTACTCCTTATCAAGCCGTTCGCTCCTTTTTTATAAAAGGCGAAGTGGAAGGGCAGACATAGTGTCTCCTACTCGAACAATGCGCGTCCTACTACTGTGCCTCCTTGCTGCCCTTCTCATCTGCGGCATGGTTGAGGCGAAGAGTGAGCTTTTGAATGTTGAGGAGGCGAATAAAACTAATTTCAGAAGATCTCGGTTTCGATTCGTTCGGATCGCACGAGTACGGTAGGAAAGGAGGAAGGAAGGGATGGTAAGCATTTATTTTATAGGAGTGCGTTTCTCAAAAGATACGAATGTTTTCAGGAACCCCCGCCCAGTATACAACAATCAAGGATTCAGCCCTGGAGGGTAAGCATTTTCTAAAAAATTCACGGAATGTTAATGAACGTTCTTCAGCTTCCGCGGTTGAAAGAAGGCTCAGTAAGGCGATTCGATGAACGTTTGACGATAGCTACTAAAAGCTAGAAGTATAATCGTAATGAATAAACATAATTTTATCAATAAACGATAATTGCATCACATAACGAAGGAATTCTAGGCAGTTCACAGTATACACGAATTAGTTGATCAGTATTGGGTGGAACTTTCATTTTTCTTGCACAGAAAAAGCTCGATCTCGCTCATTTTCTGCAGAATTGTCATGTAATCAGATCAGTGAAGTTCCTATCTCTGCAGTTTTGTTCTTGCACTCGGTGTACTATCTTGGTTCTCTGGCCGACGAGAAAGTCTGCAATAGGAAGATACGTTGTCACTATCACTTGCTATCAACAACCGATGTTACACTCTGGCCGTTCCAAGCAACCGATTTTTAGATCAACGAGAGATCACGAACGTATTGAGCGAACACTTTCTCCGAATCACACTCTTTAGCCGGTCAGTGATAGCCGTAGAGTAAGCGCAATTGCTAGGGTGAAAGGAAGCTATCTGGCTCTCAGACAAGGCGAGAGATCACAGTGTAAGCACAAGAGTCGTGACCATTGCTGCTAAATGAGTAATCAGTAGCTGAATGAAGATGTTCGTTCAGTGAACAAAAAAAACTGATTCATGCGCTATCACAGGTCAGAGAATGCGAGAGACAGTGCTGTCGTAACAATTGAACAAGTGATCAAGTGGTCAAGAGTAATGGTATAAAGGGCAGCACTTTCTACATCCAACCACCTCAGCCATGAGATCTCTTCTCCTTTGCATCGTCGCTCTTCTCCTCATTGGTAGCTTTGTCGAAGCAGGTTTGTATTTTGCTATGTTTTTTCATCCTCCACTTCAGAATCGAATCTCATTCAATGCCAGATAATGAATAGCAGCCTCGTTTTAGGCCACGGCTTTCATTATAGCCTCAAGTGTGTGTCTGGAAGGGATGTAAAAACGTTATCCTTATTTCAGGCCACGGCTCTCACTCGCACGGTTCGCACGAATACGGGCGAGGAAGGGGATACGGAAGGGGATCGCACTCTCATGGATCTCATGGTTCTCATGAGTATGGAAGAGGCAGGGATGGATGGTGGGTTAATTTTGATGCTTTCGGTCGTAATCTAAACCTTTCGGGCACGATTTCGTTTTCATTTTCTAAATCAGGAGTGAAGTATCATAGAATGAGTTTATTGATTGGTTGAAAACAAACATTTTTCAGGAACGGCGGTCGCCCCGTGTACGGTAACGGAGGATTCGGGAATGGAGGGTGAGAAAACGTGCTTGAACGCGATCGTAAAGTAACTTTGTTCAGCTACCGCGGTTGATTTCACCGAAGCAAGCTCACGATTGAATAATTTGATTTTAAAATTTGTGTATAAACGATTTCATTACAAATCACTGCAGTACTGTGAATACAGATTACAAGGACCAAAAATGAAAGAAAATTTATTAAAATTTGTTTTAGTCAATCGACATTCAAGAAGTTATGAGAATAAGATAAGTAGATTTCTGAATTTTAAGCGGCGAAAGGTCTCATGTAAACAATAGTGACGATCATGAGCACGAAGTAAATATACGCCTTCCGTCTGACGTAATCAACTATTTCCGGATTGATGAACTGATCGCGTGACCTGAAACACAACTAATCATTCACACACATAGTTTTCCTCCTCTCTGAACTGAAAATAGGCCAATCTTACCGCCACAATCGAACGTTGTAGAGGTCAACCAGTAGATGGATGAAGAATAAGGCAAGGCTTCCGGCGAGAAGGGAAAGGAACGTGCAGGAAAGGTGATGGGGGATCATCTCATCAGCGATTGCCTAAACCACATTAATGTTTGATACGCAAACAACAGCTTTCTTACTTTCAGTACATCCTTATCCACACGATTACTGGTAAAACTTCTATTTGCAAGCCCGCAGAAGTAAAATGTAGCTATGACGCAGTATACAATTAAGAATGCGTTGGATAAGGCGCACAGTGTCTGAAAGAGGACGTGATCTGAGTTTTACTGGCAGATCGGAGCAAGTGGAATAAGGGCTTACATGCAACAATTCATTGCCCGTATACCCGAACACGGTAATGTTTCCATTTAGCATAATTTCAGAATCCATTAGGATACGACGATTTCAACAATGACGCAAAAATTGTAAAAAAATTGTTATGGTGCAGGAAATTTGAACGTTGAAGACTTTCGTGTATTTTAACGCGAAAAGAAAGCGGCTGGTCACAGAAAGCTTTAGAACAATCCAAGTTCCAAAATCGCACTTTTATCACAAGAAAAAAAAAGATATGGTGAAATAATGGGTAATGTGAAACATTTGGAGTGCACTTCAAACGGTCTTTAGCTGCTCGTAACAATATAAACCGTACATCGTCACAATGAATGCCAAAGCACCATATGCGAGACTCTTGGAGGCCAAGTGATCCCGCACAATAAGTGAAGTGTCCTCCTGTCGTGTCCTGCCGTAATCAGCCTGGAATAACGGCGGCAAGAGAGACGATGTGTCGCGGAAATTGCTGCAAAAATCACCGAAATTACAGAGATTTCAGCTGAGATATCAATCACTTTTAGAGCTTTTGAACAAAATGTTCCGAAAGTAATCATTAGTACTCACGACCACCAGACATTGTAGCAGTCCATTGCTACATTGATGACGAGAAGGAAGTAGCTTCCGATCAGGAGCGATAGAAATGTGCATACAATGTGGTGCATCCACATCTCGAGGCGAATTCTCTGTGAAATTGGGTGCGTCATCATTTTTCTCAATAATCATAAAACAACCTTTAGTTTAGCTCGATTATGCACAGAATTGACAGAGGTAGAGGTCAGGAAGAATATTGTCAGAAAGTAGTATAATGCGGTGAAAATGACAGACCCCATGAACACATTCTGAAAAGTTCTGTGATATTCTGCCAAAATATAACAAACAGAAAGAATGAGCACTTGCCTTTGACTGCAATCTTTCGAGTAGTCTATGGCTGATGTTGGTGAACGTTGCATTGAAGATCTCGATGTATGAACTCGGATCGCTTTTCATTGCTTAAATCCGGATAGAAAGGTTAACGAATATGGAAGGCAGCCAAAAATAAATGACAATACTTTGAATACCCAGACAATAAACTAGCGTCGATGAAAAATCTACCATAGATTTTGCAAAGAAGTTTGAAGCGGCTGCCCACAACAAACGATTTGTGAGTAGAAACTATGATTGTCTTAATTGTATTAAAATAAGCGATCATTTTATTCAGCAAAGAGCTCAAGACAGAGCAAGAGTAAAAGAACAACAAGTGAATATTTTTATTTGCAATCAGTATAAATTTCTTGGTCGGTTGTAAAGGTATATGGAAGCAATGGCAAAGTACCCGAGGTAGGCAAAGAATCTATTGCCAGCGTATGCGGAAATCTTGTCGGCCCGAGTATTGGACTGTTTATTGATCCTGTAACATGTTGGGACTCAACGTGCAACGAACGGTAAAACATACCACCACAGCAAATTGAAAATATCCAGACAAAGATTTG
Source organism: Pristionchus japonicus (assembly GCA_900490845.1). NCBI lineage: Eukaryota > Metazoa > Nematoda > Chromadorea > Rhabditida > Neodiplogasteridae > Pristionchus > Pristionchus japonicus. The sequence goes on from LS517015.1 coordinate 688,214, forward strand.
AAAAAAAACATTGAATAACTGCCCACAATTGCGGCGAAAAATGTACAAATAAGATGATGAATGCCCATCTCCCATCCAATTATCTGTGAAAAATATTTATTTTAACATTTTGAAACTAATGACCTTTATTCTTGTTCGTTTTCACTCAGCACTTCATCATCTGGCTTTCCGAAATAACAATGCCATGCCTGCGAAAATGTTGTGACTAAATTCGAAACATTCGTATCTTTGCTCACATCGTTATCTGGTGATATAAAAATAGAACCGAAAAATCCGAAAAAAATCAAAAAAAAAATCAGAGATAATAAAACCATTGAAGTATTCCGTAAATGATGATCAACACCTGGAAACGTTGATCGAAAACATAACTGAGAGGAGAATTTGGTTACCTCTGATAGCCATTCATAACCCTGGCATATAGAACCATTATTTGGATATGTAGCATTATGAAGCAGAGAACCAATTGAGGCCATCTTACGAAGTGAACAACGAGAATTTCCGGCAAGTTGTTGTTTCGAGTTTGTACTTGTGCAGAATCTAGATGCAGCTGGCATCAAGAAATCGGAAAAAATTGAATCAGTACTAGGAATGCAAGTGCATATTTTCTTTAATTAAAATATGCTAGAAGAACTATTGAGTATGCATTGTGTCGTTATTGTGATCACCCAAATCGTCCGAAAATATCTGACTTCCTCATCAAAATCCTCATCCAGCCATCGAGCTCATCTGATTGACGTTGATTGACGGATGTGATAGGTCTGGGGGAATGCTGCCTGGCAACTGAGCGACTCTCTAACTTTCTGCCTCTCACACACTATCTCCCTCTTTCTGACCGTCTGTTGAGGATAACAGGAAAAAAGGGGGGAGGAGGAGCTCCTTCATTCAGCCCCTTCATTCAGTCTAAGATGATTCCTTTCATCCTGGTGGTTGTGTCTTTGGGTCCGGTGGCAGGTTACAACTGCTACTCAAAGCAGGACAGTTCACAGCATTTTGAGTTGCTGTCACATTGGTCGGTTGAGACCCGACAAGCCTGTCAGTACTACTGTGACCTGAACAGCCAGGTAAGCATTCGGGTACTTGTGGAGTTCGGAGGAGTGTCTTTCCGCCATCCACCCCGACCACCAAATCCTGCTTAGGGCAATACAAATTGTAGAATGAGTGAGACATATCAGTTCTTCCGGGGAACTCCGCAAGTGCCAACTATCGTTGGATTCGTTAGAGTACTAGATCTGTTTCCAGTGCACTAGCTACTCGTTCCATCCAACTCCCCTCGAAAACCAGTGCGCTATTCTCGGATCGGTGATTCCTTCACGTGAGTATCTTGCAGTGCAAACCATCGATCTGTTGAACGGTCAAAGCAATATTTCACTCAGAGACCTGTGAGATCCCCAAGTCAATCTACAGCAAACAGGAAGGCTCGGCATGCTCATGTTAGTGCACTTTTTCCACATCGTATCTTTATTTTGATTTCGATGGTTAGTGTCGTGAAATCCTTCAGACTGTGGCGCCTGGCTCTCTTACGACCTGCAAGATGACCCGTGCATCGACACCCCATCGGAGATCGGCACCAATCAGACGAATGCGAGTGATCTATCTTTGATCGATAAAAAGACTTGTATTGTAGACCAGCCCCATCTGCATTCGTCATATCAATGGAGCAGAGTCGTACTACGTCATTCGGTAACTAGCGTATTTCTTCAAATCTTGAAACTTAATCCGCAACAAAGATAGAGCATTTCAATTGAGAATATTCGGGCCAGGGATCAATTCAAACAACTGGCCTTGACAGTCAGTCCCAACTAGTGTAGATGTGCGTCTGTAAAATCGATTGGCGTGGCAGCACCTTTATTATCAATAATGATTTCCAGCGCGATCACTCAAAACGGCAGTCGCATCACGTTGGACAACGACATGAACTCGTACTTGGCCTGCCCCGCCGACTACTGGACGTACTACCATGTAAGAAAACTCGTATAGATTCTCATTGCATTGTCAGAACTGTCATTTTCCTCTCCGCACCCATTATAAGCTTGTTTGTAAAATGCTGGGTACTGAACTGAGTGATCTCCAGGGACGTCCTGCCAGCCTCGTCCAGCCCATCGTTGCTGCTTCCTGCGTGCTGGCGGGTACGTATTAGCGAATTGAGATATTTTTTCAATAATTCATAAGATGCGTTCAGGAGACTCCAAGTGCCCCTGTGTCCCTCTCGATCTGTTCTCATCCGGCGCGAAGGCTGTCGTTAACCGTCAGAATCCTTGCGAATCGGGCAAGGCACTCTGGTTGGTAAATTGTGAAAGCTGAAAGCTTGGACCGAAACTAACCGATCGTATGAAATCGGTATTCTCCATAGAAACGGTATTCACAAAATTTAATGAAGATCTACGCGACACTCTTTACTCTCCCTTACCCTGGTGGATAAATAATTGAATTGAATTGAAACAAGCTTAATTTGACCCGAATTCGAAAGTCGTTTAATGAATGAGAAGAACATCGATTTTGAGGTTCTGGCACATGGGCATCAACAAGGCATACAACTTCAACGTGCAGGACACTCAGCAGGTGAAGTTTTGTTTCGGAATTCGTCTTGTTCACCGGAAGAGTGCCCGATCTCCCTCCATCCCCACCACAACCATGTGCTGGGAAATGTCGTTTTTTAGGAATTGGTGAAACTCAACCACTCTTCCGGTGAACTAGAGAAGTGCCTATTATTATTCTCCCTAAAGCTTTTGCTACTCACTTGTTGGGCACAGTACCCCAGTTTCGAGAACGAGAATATCGAAACGAAATAAACAAAATTCTTCTCAGTCGATCATCCGCTGCTCGGCGGGGGCCTGGATCGTCTTCCACACGAACGGCAACTCGATCAAGATCAAGAGTGCGGGATGCGTTTGAGCTGTGCACTTCTCTCCCTGTTACTTGTTATGAATCATAGTTATGCAGATAAAGGTGATAAACATACTTCACTATTCTGCCTAGACTATCTACATTCACCCCCAATGTGGACCATCGAATAAAGGATTAAAAAACGGCCCATAGCTAGGGGCCATAACCGATGTCAAGCAATGGGCACTAAAGTATGTCCAAACTATCCCTCAGGACCCCAAGAACAACACTCGTTTTACAAGAAGTCTTTATCTTGCTCCTAAGTTGATTTAGATCCCAAAATGTGCGCACAGAAGGCACTGTTTGTAAGGGGAGGAATGCGAGAGGGCGAGAGGAAGGGGCGGAGCTTATTCTGCCTATCGCTCAAACTCCAAACGAGCAGATGTTCCCCCAATCGAGCCAGAAGCTTTTCCAGAGGGCGAGAGCATCTTTAGTCGTATCGTGAGAGCGTACGCTAAGAGTTGGTCAGACAAAAAAAGGCTATCAACTTCTCGGGTGACGAAACCTTGTTTAAGCTCACTCTTGAAATGTGTTTTTCAAGAGTTTCTCAACCTAAACTTTGAATTTTGACCTGCTCAAAGTCGACAGAAATTTGTCGCTATCTCCTCAATCGATACGGAGTAGGTATATCAGTACATTGCACTTTGGATGAAGTGCTTCGGTTTAGAACACACGCCAAACTGGCATATTAGTAAAGAGTGAGAACGGGCGTGTGCTTGTGGAAGGGACTGAACGATACTGGAGCAACCCGCCTCTGTCGCCTCTTCAACCGCATAATCGAATGCGGTAGAACCTCTGATGATTGACAGACATCATCAACCATCCCAATCTGGAAGAAGAAGGGTAACATTATAGAAAAACTATCGCCCTATCAGACTACTTTCACATACTATGAAGATCTTAGAGCGAGTGATAGACTCTCGACTGCGCGAAATCGTCCAGGTCACTAGTGCACAATGCGGTTTCGTAAGAGGAGTTTTTACCACCGATGTGATATTCGCGGCGAGGAGATTACTCGGAAAGCGCCGAGAATTAAATAATAAGACGAACTGCTGATTTGTCGATTTCGATGGATTCCCCGAAAAATGCTCGTGAAACTGAATCGAAAGATTTACCGGAGTGTGGTAAGACCAGTCGCTTTGTACGTATCCGAAACGTGTCCTGCCACGAAGAAGACCAAGCAGACCCTACACGTTATCGTGATGGTCTCTCGGAAAGACAAGGATGGATAGGATACGCAATGAGGGGATCAGGGTGCGGCTCGGAGTGGCACCCATTGTTGGTAAGATGAGAGAATCGAGACTCAGGCGGTTTGGTCACGTTCTAAAAATGTCATAAATGATTTTTCACATCAATATTTACACAGCTCAGCATATATTTTTCTATTACACATTTCCATAATCGCCTCTCCTTTTCCACATTTAGGAAAAAATTCCATTCGCCCTCTCATTCCCGAGGTTTCACATAGTCTCGCGCGGCAGTTTGATCGAATGGATCGCTTTTTCTCCCTTCTCTTCGCCTCTCCGGGTGGCTATTGGCCAAGATTCACCGAGTTTCTCTGGCAACATCTTCCAAACTGTCTCAAGAGCTTCATCATCTGGATTTGGTGGGGATTCAAAGAAGTCTCCATGATGTAAGTCTCTTCTGTTTATAGCTGTTACACTTGTTCCGTTTTCTTTGTTTGCTTTAACCAACATACTTTACAGGGTATACTACATGGTTATCTATCTCAATGTCAAATTCATCGTGGAAAGATGTCAGGGATGGACATCGACCGGTGAGGAAGTAGAACGAGAAATGAGCTTAATGTTTTTTTTCATTCAATTGACTTCTTTTTCAGATCACTGGTTTTATACATTCGGCGCAGACCTCGGCAATGTCCTCACCGCTACTGTGTGTATTCACTCCGGATGTGAATATTTTAAGGCTTACGTTCAAGGGCTACCGAATCCTCCGTTTATGGCAAAATACAATTTCATGTTAGTTGGTCTTATGTAATATCTGGCTATAATCGTTTTCAGATCCGCTGTTGTTGTCGGTGTCATAGCTCTGATCGCTCTCTTCATAGAAATATTCTCGCAAAATCGCCTTTCATGTAAGTTAAATGTGTTTAAAAACTTCCAGCTGCTAATTACAATTTTGCGTAGTTCTGTTCTCGAAACTTGTATGTTTTATTACAGTCTTGGCGTCAAATCCCGCCACGGTCATTTCTACTGTTGGAAACCTGTTCTACTTAGTTGGAGTAATATTTGCAGCCCGCCTCTCTCAGTAAGTTTATGATATTGTTTCTAAGTAGGATTGGACATGCATGAACTCTTCTGTTATTCACATACTAGCTTCCTGTGAACACTAAGCGCTCCGTGGAGGGGGCGCCAACCACTCCGCTAGGCGTTCACGGCCGAGAATGAAAAGATTTCCCTCCTCTTCTCTCGTGCTCTCCTAATTGGAATACCTCCCTCTCCCTTCACTAATCGAATCAATTGCGCAAGCTTCGGCTTTCAGAAAGAACTTCATTTCAGCCGCCATCCAAACGATCCGATTCGCCTGCCATACTTGACCCGCTTTGTGCAGTACGCACATAATCAGGTAAACATTGCATGAAAATCAATTAAGTAGTAGTGGAATCGAACAAAAATGTGAATAATTAATTACAGCTTGGAGTCCTCTTCCTTCCTAGACCCTCAGCTTCTGACCGATTCTGCAAAGTTCGTTAATTTTTTTGTCTTTTCGAGAATAAGTTTGTGAATTTTCAGATGTGGCTTAATGCAGTATCAAAGCAATCTACCGAGCTCAACACTCCACGTGCGATCGCGTCGTGGCCATCGATTCTCAGAGCATCATCGGAAGAAGAAATCCGGAAATGGGTTCCCGAAATTGCCCCTTTTATCGCAGACGTACGTAAATATTTCACCTTCCCTTATGTTTGGTTTATAATTTACAATAATTTGCAGCTGCTATAATCGTACAAACGAATCAAGCAACTGAAGAATTTGCCATTATTTCAGAATGTTGGCAATCCTGCAGTGGTAGCAATCTACGAAGAAATTCAGACGAAGTTGCAAGATAATACGATGGCTGCATATCTTACGTATGATCAGGTCAAAATCCTAATTTATTCCTTATTCGTTAGGTGCTTTTCGTAATGTTCGTTCCAAATGTCAGTGATCGCATCGAAAAAATATGAACCCATTGTTTTTAACAGTTTCGCTGGGTGTTCATTCAAATTACATCACTTTATAATAATCATCGTAGATAATCGTGCATAACTACAGTGTGTTATTCTCTCGGAGACTAGAAGAAGCTCGATCGCCGAATAACAAGATCAGTAGAAGAAAATTAGGCGAAAATTCCATATAGTATAAATTGGAGAATTCTTGGTACTCTGAACTCGATTATTGCTGAGTATAATCAATAGGAGAAAAACAGCCGAAAGAAAATGAGCACAAACAAACGAGAGAGGAAACATGCTGCACAGATCGGGGAATCATATTGAAAATGTGATTTAAAAAAAAAAGTAATACGGTTTCTCTTTGTTTTCATCGATTAAACATTGCATTTAAAAATAGACCGATCGAACACCATGACCCTACCATACATAAAATGTGGACAAATATTTTCAGTAGGCAATAGCTGGCGACTTTGTTATAGACGCATGAACGATGTATACACCTGAAAGTGTATTGTTGTAAACCTTTTGTTTGAAATGAAAAAGCCGGAAAAATTAGTACGGAAAAAATAGGCGAGTTGTTCTCGAACTGGGAGAGAATGGAACATCGCTGTCCTAATCAAGTTCAGTACGCGTTTGCTTCTCTCGGGAGTGCAGGAACACCAGATAATCAACTACTGAGTGCTTAATAAATGCAAAATAATAATAAAATAAGAATCTACTGACCACCACCATAGATTTCCGATGTCTACAATGACATTTGCAACAAGCATTAGATCGTTTCGAATAATGACAGTTATGAATGTGCATAGAAGATTGTGAGCAAATAATTCTGCCACAATTACCTGAAAATTTCCAAATTATTTTCTATGAGAAAACCTCAAAATGGTACGTAAAACGTCTGGATGTGTTCATCTTAGCTCTGAAAGATAAGCTAATAATCTTTTTTTTTCGGTGAAATTCGGTAAAGGTAAAGGTATCCCGTTATTCAAGGCACATGAAGTCCTGCGGGACATCTCTGCATGGCCAGTGAAGAATCAAGGTCAGTACAATACGGATGGCCTAATCTCTTCTTCGGACCTACTTCTATCTAAACTCTTAAAACTTCGGTTGCTAGGGAAAATTCGAAAAATAGATATTCGATTGCGTCGATATGTTGGAACAATATCATAACGAGGTTACGACGCGAAACCTGGCCCGAGGTCCGACATTTCGAATTCGCAACCGATGACAGCAATCAAAGGCGTTTTCGATAGCTATAACCAGCCTACATAACATCTCTGAAGCGCATCAAGCTTGGGAAGCTAAAAATCAATAGTTAAGATGAAAAATATTCGGAGATTCGGAGTGTTCTATGCACTGAAACCTAGTTCCTAGTTCCTCTCATTCTCATTCCTCTCCAACAGCTCACGCGATCAGGGGCGGCGAGAATGGCGAGAATGGAGTGCGGAACTAGTTCCTTTGCAGGGAGTTCCCTTAGAAATTAAAAATTTAGCACTTCGTCCCGAGTTGCCGCCAAAGCGCTGGTGGTGGAGAGCGAGAAGGGGGGGGGGGCGGACATACGCCAGAGAGGCTCCGCCTCTTTCGCTCGTCTCTCGCCTCTCCCTCCTCTCTCTCCCTCCGTTTCGCGCGCATGTTTTGGGCTCTTGCGCGCCCCATAAGATTTAAAATTACTGTAAAAATTATGACACAAGGCACTCATTAAAGTACTTTTAGTACAAGTGTGACAATCTCATAATCTACGTTGTGTTTCATATCCATATAAAAATATATAATATACCCTCAGTTTTGAACTCTTATCGTGATCTGTGAGTATTGGATATGGCTCCTGCAAGCATAGAAATGTATATCATAGGTATCAGGAGAGAATGTACCAAAATCGACCACATCGGGAACAATTTTTTTCAAACATATTTGAAATCGGTCGTAATATGGTGGCGTAAAAAAACGACAAACAAGAATCTTTTTAGAAATCGAATATTCGATTTTTTTCGACAAAGTTATGATTAAAAAACCGAAAACCGGATCCTTTAAAAAAACATACACTGGTGACAAGGATTCGAACTATCCGGTCCACGAGTCCCACAGCCGGCTTTCAGGGATTTCCCGGTTCTGGATCCGGCCATTGGGTATCTCAGCACAGAGATGAGCTAGAAACTTGTTCTACGGCTCAAAATACGCGTAAAAAAACGACAAACAAGAATCTTTTTAGAAATCGAATATTCGATTTTTTTCGACAAAGTTATGATTAAAAAACCGAAAACCGGATCCTTTAAAAATTGCTGCCACTGCCTAGAACTCAAAAGGCAGGGAATTTTATTGCATAATATGAGGCCGTTCGCGAGAGAGTCGAGCAGATCCGGCTGGGTCTGGCACAGCTCAAAATTACCGGTTTTCTCAAACCGTGTGATTTGGGGATCTTGAGGGTGCTAAAGATTTTTGAGGGTGCTAAAGACTAAAGGGTGCCATTTCTTTGACCTCATCTGTCTGTAAGATATTCGAAAAACTTCTAATTGAAAAGATTACGGTATTTCTAGATAGCAACAACCTTCTCGACCCCCATCAAACCGGCTTCCGGAATTGTAGGTCCACATCCACCAATCTGGCAGAAACCTATTCCCATTACCTACGAATTTCTAAACGCTCTCCGTTCGACACTGTGTA
>LS517015.1:699273-733779 GCA_900490845.1 Pristionchus japonicus
CTAACTCCCATTCAACATTATCATCTAGAACTATCACTATCTGGAATTCCCTCTCTCTTGATACCGTATCCCTTTCACATGATTCTTTCCGATTGTTCGTATACTCCTCTCTAAGTTCCCTCGCACCCAAGTCTATTATCGATAACTGGCTTAATCTTTGATCTCTCCTTCCTCCCACACATCCCAAACCCCCCCCCCCCCCCCCCCCCCCCCCCCCCCCCCCCCCCCCCCCCCCCCCCCGCATCCCCCCCTCCCACCGATTCGACAGTGTCGACGGACCTCCGTTTCCTTGCCCATCCACCATATCGATCTTCCCTGATACCATGCCCCCGAACGGAATAAAAATTGAATTGAATTGAATTGAAAGACGAGAGACACTTTCATTTTTCATTTTGGGCCTTTTTTGGTGCCCTGCGGCCGCGCGTCGAAATCGGTTCCACGAGCTCAGCTCAGCGGTGGAGATCACTAAAATTAAGTGAGTAGGGCTCCCGGGGTAGAATTTGGTGCTGATCACGCCTGTCAACTTCATTTTTCATGAAAGTGCAAAGTAAAATTCAGACATGGAAGTTTTCACTGAGTAGGTTGTGGGCAGTGCGGCCTACATAGATCGATCCGGCGTGACGAGAGGGTTCTAAGTTTGAAGTTTGAGCCAAATCTAGGGTCAGGTGTTCAAATGGGGAGTGAGATAGTGAGTCGAGATTGGGGGCGAAATCGCACGTCCTACCCTTGTTTACTCTTTGACCCCTTCCCATCTCATGCAAATCGCCCTCCCCTCCCTCTCGCCTGTCTGCGCTCTCTCCCTTCCCCACACTCTATCGTCGGTGAGAGGGAGACGAGGGAAGGGAGGGGCGATTTGCATGGGGGTAAGAGAGTAAACAAGGGGAGGACGTGCGATTTAGCCCCCAATCTCGACTCACTATCTCACTCCCCATTTGAACACCTGACCCTAGATTTGGCTCAAACTTCAAACTTAGAACCCTCTCGTCACGCCGGATCGATCTATGTAGGCCGCACTGCCCACAACCTACTCAGTGAAAACTTCCATGTCTGAATTTTATTTTGCACTTTCATGAAAAATGAAGTTGACAGGCGTGATCAGCACCAAATTCTACCCCGGGAGCCATACTCACTCTATTTTAGCGATCTCCACCGCTGAGCTGAGCTCGTGGAACCGATTTTGACGCGCGGCCGCGAGGCACCAAAAAAGGCCCAAAATGAAAAATCAAAGTGTGTATCGTCTTCAGCACCCTCAAGAACCCCAAATCACATGGTTTGAGAAAACCGGTCATTTTGAGCTGTGCCAGCCTTTGCTCGAATCTTTCGCAAACGGCCTCAAATGGAAGAGTGGATACGGAGGTATTATTCAAAAATATTCCAACATAGGATATAGGGGGGTTCCCGGGGGTGAAAAAAGCCTCCGAACATGCCGAATCGCTGTTTTTTTGATAAAATGTGTTCGCATTGTATTGTATACTGGCGTAAATTCTCAAATACTACTTAACACGGGTCTCCTGTAAAAACGTAGGAAAATCAAAGCCTTTTGCGACAGTAAAAAATGTTTGGCCTTTGATTCCGCTGAAAGTACTTTGACTAGGTATAATGAGGCCAAGGAGAACACGCATTCACTTTGTTTCTCAAAATTTGCATATCTAAATTTGCATATTTGACTAAAAACTTCGAAAGGCTGAATCTCGCTTCGTTTTTGACCTACCGAGTTCTAGTTTGGTGCAATCGATTCGTATTGTCCGTCCCTTCATTTCACTTCTTAATGATCACATGAAAAAACGCCATCTTTAATGCGTAAATTCCGAAAAACTGTTTTTGTGCATACATTATGCAAATTATCTCGAAATTTTCTCGTTGTGATCACGAATTTTATTGGTCAATCTGATTCTCCATCACTCTAGTGGGGTTCCCTAGTACTTCATATCCAGTAAATGTTACCGCCCGATAGCGATCTCTTGACGCTATTTTTGGAACTTTGAGCGATTTTTTTGCGCTGAAAAATAGCGTCAAGAGATCTCATGATTTCCTACTTGTGATCACGATTTGTATTACCCATATCGATTTCCCATCCTACAAGTGTGGTTCCCTGGTACATCACTGTCTCCAACTCTGATCGCCCGATAGTGATCTCTTGACGCTATTTTTAAGCGCGAGAAATTCGCTCAAAGTTCCAAAAATAGCGTCAAGAGATCGCTCTCGGGCGATAACATTTATGGGATATGAAGTACGAGGGAACCTTACTAGAGTGATAGGGAATCAGATTGACCAATAAAATTCGTGATCACAACGAGAAAATTTCGAGATAATTTGCATAATGTATGTGCAGAAACAGTTTTCGGAATTTACGCATGAAAGATGGCGTTTTTTCATGTGATCACTGAGAAGTGAAATGAAGGCACGGACAATACGAATCGATTGCACCAAACTAGAACTCGGTAGGTCAAAAACGAAGCGAAATTCAGCCTTTCGAAGTTTTTAGTCAAAAACTCACGTAGATATGCAAATTTTAGAAACAAAGTGAAAGAGTGTTCACCTTGGCCTCATTATACCTAGTCAAAGTACTTTCAACGGAATCGAAGGACAAAAAATTTTTACTGTCGCACTTGTTCCTACGTTTTTACAGGAGACCCGTGTTAAACAGTAATTTTACTCTACCGCACAAACTTTTATCACCGTTTGACTCGATTTCTCCATAGTCATTTTTGGGCCAAAACCATGAACCCGGGGTCATGGTCCAAAAATGACTTCCCAAGTCATGATGGAGAATGTTCAAATACTACAGTAGCGACCGAAAGTATTCGGGCACTTTTTCAATCGTCTGTAACTTCTTGACCAGAACTGATCTCGACCTAATTGTTGTTCTATTGCACAGATAATCCATAGAAGACTACGACGCACATATAATGGTTGCGGCGAATGCACTCCGTAATTGCATAGTGATGACGCAACGGAAACATACTTTTTCGAAAATTCATTATTCTTTGGTGGATTTTTTCCGAATCACCAAACTTTTTGTGAATAGAGGCCAGCCCGAGGGCTACCCAGAAAAAAAGGTTTCAAGTTGTTGCGACCACTCTCCACTGCAGCAGAAATTCAGCAAAATTGATGTCGAAAATTCATAACTCTGTTGTTAGCGGTGCTAGAATATCATTATTAGGCTTAAAATGATTCTAATGATGAGTGCTGGTGATCCTCACAGTATGGGAGCATTGGCCCTCCATTTGACTTTCGGAACCATATGAGACGAATCGCGAGAGAATCGACCACCGCCGACCATTTGCTGTCGTAGGAAATAACCTACTCCAAAAATTCTGAAAAAATTAGGGAAAGTACTTTCAACTATGCCCTTTCGAACTGCGTTGGCCGAATATTTTTAAAAATTTTATTTTTCGAGTACGGCCATCGCAAAGTTGACGCCCTATGCTGAAATTTTCGAAATGCGCTCCCTTAAAATGGCCATAAGTAGCTTCAAAATTGAGCTAGAAACTTTTTAAAAAGCGGAAAATGTAGAGGAGAGATCCCTCTACAACCTCGAATTGAAAAAGTCATTCCTTGTCAAATTTCTTGTGCAGGGCGGTCGGTTATATGGAAAAATTGAATAACTTTTGAAATAGGAAAAACTGCATCGCGAATTTTTCTCAAGTTATACTGCCTATAGGTGCCTCTTTTCCCCCAAAATTTCAGATTTTTAGCGATGGGTATAAAAAAAGAGGGCCTGTTTTAGTGAGGACCGTGAACGGAGGTATTCAGTTTCAGTTGGTTTCAACGCTCAATACGAGGTCAATTGAGAACACAGAGCGTAAAAACTTTACTTAAAGTCGTTTAGTATCGATTCTGCACCGTTTGAAGTTATTTTTTTATTTTTAGAAATTTTTATTTAATTTTAAAAATTCGTTTTAGATTTTTTAGTTTAAACTTGTTTTTAAAGCGCAGGTTGGGGTCAATGATATCTGCAAAACTTCAAAACATAACTTAGAGTCATTCACAATCGATTCCACCCTATTTTCAATTTTTTTTTTATTTTAAAACAAAATTATTATATTTAAAGAAAGGTTTATTCTAAAATAATTATGGCCTTCGCATGTCTTCGCAAACTTCGACTAAAACGAACAATTTTGTATGAAAAAAGTTTTTCGTTTCACTTCAGTCAACGTTGACTGCTTTGCCTTCTCGAGCTCTTTTCATTGATGATCGTCGTTGTTTGTTAGCGATATGTGCAGGTTGTAGTCGATTTTGAGCTTCCAATTTTTGTGTTATCCATCGTAGTCGAATTACACTTTTGAATTTGCACTTTTACTATCAGAATTTTTTCAAGTTTGTCTTCGCCTATTATTGCATAATTAGTGCAAGCGCATTTTGTGAAGATAAGTTGTTGTTGTAGAAGGCAACAAATGATTGGACTCGTAGATTATACTCATTTCCCTTGATTTCCTGTCATAATGTTTAACCGTAAATTTATGCTTTAAACCAAAAGATACAATACACAAAGAGATGAGAACTAAACGAGACTCTCCTGATCTTCATCGCTACGGAGAACAACTGGACCACGTACTTGTACGAGGGGAATAAGAGGTGCACTTGCAACAGTTTCATGAGAATAAGTTCCCTGGAAACGTGCCAAGAAAACCCTCCCCAAAGTCCCAAAGTCATAAGAATTCCATGAACGATAACAGTAACAGTCCATGCCGAAATAGATACAATCCAATCGGCTATTTGATAATCCAGAGGGCGAGAATGTTGGTTATCATCCTTCCGAAAATCCTTCTATTACTTCTTTTTCGATTGTAACAATGCTATTCTTGGGCACGGATAACGTGAAAACGGGACTTGGTGCAGGCGACTTCTCAATTTGGCCTTCGTTGTTCTGAGTTTCGTACCTCTAAAAAGTTATAGCAACGAAGATCCTCAAATTTGCCAATCTCGCCTTTTCGGTTGTTGCGATCAGGTATCAGGTTGATTCAAAAGTCTTTGCCGTTTTTTGGTCAAGCGAATTTCGCTCATAATTTCGTGATAAACAGTCCAATCAAGTCATGGTTTTTTGGTAGTTGTGTGGGCTTGGATGCTCAATATTGACCAGGGGATACATCACTGGCAGCCCATTTAGACGGCTACATTTGAGGGTCAAACTCAGTGTACTCGTTTTTCAAGCTCTCCATTTATCGAATTGTACCTCCTCAGAGAGACGAGCTATAGCCCAACCAAGACCACTATTGCAAAGCACGAAGACGACTTGTCGTATTTCATGCTTTGCTACATATCTGCCGCAAACAACCATCCTAGACAAGCGTCTGATTCAAACTTGATTTTTGTTAACTACTATATTTTGTAATTTATGAAGCCCTGTTTTCTATTTAATGGAACTGGTGACGTCAACTGAACTTAAAATTGGAGTACTATGTATGCCGAAGTTAAATTCCTATTTTGAAGATTTTTCAATCATTCATTCATGAACTGCAATTTTTTGAATGTTTGCATTGAATTTCAGTCATGTAAACAATTACATTTTTATTCTTCCTTCTCCCGTGTCAGATCGAGAATCAAATCTTTTGTGTTTTTCTGAGCAAGTAGACTCACCACTAACACTCCCTGCGCTGACATATTTTTATGATGGTTGGTAGCAATTATATTGACTATGATAGCGATGATTTCGAAGTACAAAATTTTAGTGGTTTTTTTCTTTTTTGCTTTCGAAATTTTTTCTCTCCGCCAATGCATTTCCGAGTCTGCACCAACATACGACTGTGATCCCACAACATCCCCTAGATTACCATGCAAATGAATTTGGACCATGCCACGCGCGAGAGCTGAGACCTTGCAAAATAAAACGGCAAAGACTTATGAATCAACCCAATATTCTCCATGGAACTCTCTCACCAAGGTGAATTTCTTCTCTTTCGTATCGAAAATGGCCTTCTCGCATTCGGTCATGTTTGTTGGAACACAACTAGAAAATGAAATCATAATTTTGTACCTATTTCCATCGATGTACCTCCTCGAGTGTACATTGCGGCACACAATTTCACCAAAATTGTGTGAACAGTCTCCTCTTTTCACTGCCAGGTATTCCGAAGTTCCTTTTCTGTGAGTCCGTTTGATGATCCAATGAGGGACAACAGAATGCCAGAAAAAATTGATCAATCAGGACGCGACAAACAATACGGAGAATCAAACTTTGTTAATGCAATCTTCGCAAAAAAACAACGACGATCATCAATGAAAAGAGCTCGAGAAGGCAAAGCAGTCAACGTTGACTGAAGTGAAACGAAAAAACTTTTTTCATACAAAATTGTTCGTTTTAGTCGAAGTTTGCGAAGACATGCGAAGGCCATAATTATTTTAGAATAAACCTTTCTTTAAGTACAATAATTTTGTTTTAAAATCCAAAAAAATTGAAAATAGGGTGGAATCGAATGTGAATGACTCTAAGTTATGTTTTGAAGTTTTGCAGATGTCATTGACCCCAACCTGCGCGTTGAAACCAGTTTAGACTGAAAAATCTAAAATGAATTTTTAAAATTAAATAAAAATTTCTAAAATTAAAAAAATAACTTCAAACGGTGCAGAATCGATACTAAACGACTTTAAGTAAAGTTTTTACGCTCTGTGGTCTCAATTGACCTCGTATTGAGCGTTGAAACCAACTGAAACTGAATACCTCCTTTGACGGTCCTCACTAAAACAGGCCCTCTTTTTTTATACCCATCGCTAAAAATCTGAAATTTTGGGGGAAAAGAGGGACCTATAGGTAGTATAAATTGAGAAAAATTCGCGATGCAGTTTTTCCTATTTCAAAAGTTATTCGATTTTTCCATATAACCGACCGCCCCGCAAAAGATATTTGACAAGGAATGACTTTTTCAATTCGAGGTTGTAGAGGGATCTCTCCTCTACATTTTCCGCTTTTTAAAAAATTTCTAGCTCAATTTTGAAGCTACTTATGGCCATTTTAAGGGAGCGCATTTCAGTATTTTTAGTATAGGGCGTCAACTTTGCGATGGCCGTACTCGAAAAATAAAATTTTTAAAAATATTCGGCCAACGCAGTTCGAAAGGGCATACTTGAAAGTACTTTCCCTAATTTTTTCAGAATTTTCGGAGCATGTCAGGTTCTACGACAGCCCCTTGGTCGATTCTCTGCTGATTCCTCTCATATAAGTCACTTTTTCACATGACCCAACTTTGAGCGTTCACCATTTCAAGGGTGATTTTTGAAAATTCATGGCTCCGGCGCAGGAGTGTTCCAATATCACTAGACTATAGCTGCTCAAATTTTTAGGGCAATCGGGTAACTCTCCGACCTGTGGCGAATTGTTTAAGGAAGCATACTCCCTCCCAAAATGATCACTCGTCCCACATTAGCGCTGATGTCAATATTCATACATATCTTTGTAAGAGAGTTGAGAGCCTGAAACTTCTCCTACTTCATGTAGATAGTGTGGGCGTACAGCTGACGAAGTTTCAGCCCGACCAGATGTCTTGGAAAAAATCGAGTATGGGCTTGGCGTGCATTTTGGGAGGGAGTATGCTTCCGAAAACAATTCGCCACAGGTCGGAGAGTTACCCGATTCCCCTAAAAATTTGCGCAGCTATAGTCTAGTGGTATTGGAACACTCCTGCACCGGAACCATGAATTTTCAAAAATCACCCTTGAAATGGTGAACGCTCAAAGTTGGGTCATGTGAAAAAGTGACTTATATGGTTCCGAAAGTCAAATGGAGGGCCAATGCTCCCATACTGTGAGGATCACCAGCACTCATCATTAGAATCATTTTAAGCCTAATAATGATATTCTAGCACCGCTAACAACAGAGTTATGAATTTTCGACATCAATTTTGCTGAATTTCTGCTGCAGTGGAGAGTGGTCGCAACAACTTGAAACCTTTTTTTCTGGGTAGCCCTCGGGCTGGCCTCTATGCACAAAAAGTTTGGTGAGCCGGAAAAAATCCACCAAAGAATAATGAATTTTCGAAAAAGTATGTTTCCGTTGCGTCATCACTATGCAATTACGGAGTGCATTCGCCGCAACCATTATATGTGCGTCGTAGTCTTCTATGGATTATCTGTGCAATAGAACAACAATTAGGTCGAGATCTGTTCTGGTCAAGAAGTTACTGACGATTGAAAAAGTGCCCGAATACTTTCGGTCGCTACTGTATGTGCCAATGGATAGTTCAGTAGTCCACTCATTTACCGTAACCCATATTACCGTAATACGGTCATCGCAATGTGACTTTTTTCCAAAATGGTTATGAAAAAGTCAGTTTACGATCCCAGGACTGACAGATTACGGTAATTCCGGTCACGATAAATAACTGGGCTATTGTGCCATGCATTGGCACATAGTACTTGAAGTTCCTCCATCATGACTTTGGAAGTCATTTTTGGACCGTGACCCCGGGTTCATGGTTTTGGCCCAAAAATGACTATCGAAAAATCGACTCAAATGGTGATAAAAATTTATGTGGAAGAGTAAAATTACTATTTGAGTAGCATGTGAGAATTTACGCCAGTATACAAAACAATGCGAACACATTTAATCAGAAAAACAGCGATTCGGCATGTTCGGAAGCTTTTTTCACCCCCGGGAACCCCCCTATATCCTGTGTTGGAATATTTTTAAATCATACCCCTGTATCCACTTTTTCATATTATGAAATAAAATTCCCTTCCTTTTGAGTTCTAGGCAGTGGCAGCAATTTTTAAAGGATCCGGTTTTCGGTTTTTTAATCATAACTTTGTCGAAAAAAATCGAATATTCGATTTCTAAAAAGATTTTTGTTTGTCGTATTTTTCCGCGTATTTTGAGCCGTTGAAGAAGTTTCTAGCTCAACTTTGTGCTGTGATACCCAATGGCCGGATCCAGAACCGGGAAATCCCTGAAAGCCGGCTGTGGGACTCGTGGACCGGATAGTTCGAATCCTTGTCACCAGTGTATGTATCCACCATATTACGACCGACTTCAAATGGGTTTGAAAAAAAATTGTTCTCAGGCTGGTACATTCTCTCCTGATTCTTATGATATAGTATATATATATATATATATACATAAATATTACATAAATGATAAACTCACATGCGGCATTATGGAAGCAAATACGATAGAGCTAAGAAAATAGAAAAACGATATGAACATTGTAAGATAAACATATATTTTCTGGGAAAACAATTTTTAAAAAATATCAAAATCAAGAAAAATACATTACGAAGACTTACGTCGCTCCATTGTAGTTGGTCGAACAATGATATATCAGTCTCATTGAAAGAATTATCAGTCATCTCGGCCGATGGGCGCATATCTAAGTAGAGCAATCGAACTAATGCACTCAAAAGACGCGTAATGGAATAGACCCTTGTGGAGCTTGTCAAAGCAAAGAAAAGACGCGGCTGACCAAACGCACGACTTATGGAAGGAATATCACGCCTCCCACGTAAGAATCGACTCAGAATGTCTGAATCTGACAGCGAGCCAAATTTCGAAGCCTGGTTTTCGGCGGTTTTGGTCCCTCCTAGACCCCCCTAGACCCCCTGTGAAAGGAATAGTGATAGTGATGATTCCCCAACGAGCTGCAGCACCGGTAAGATGCAGCCTGCCAAATTCAAGGCAGTGATTCTATACTTCAACCTGAACATAAATTAGACTTCGGGACCTGTTTTAGATTGCCCTCTTGATGCTCTATCGACCCACACTTTTTGCGAATCGAAAACTTTGCTCTTCTTCGAGATATTTGCATCGAGATGTATCTCAAAAACCGCTCGAAAATACACGATTTTTCTTTCATATTCAGATAGATCTCGTCAAGGGCAATCGAATGGTACCCCTGAAGTCCAAAATTGGTGAGGAGTGAAAGGTGTTCCATGCCGAAAAACCGAAAATCAATCAAAAGAATGAAAAATATATACATTTGTGAGTGAAACGCAAACTCATTCCACTCTTTCGAGGTGAATCGCGCGGTCTCATATGCGTCATATTCATTTGTGTTTCACCCGCCGTTGATTGGATTTTTCATTCTTTGGATTGACTTTCGGTTTTTCGGCATGGAACACCTTTCACTCCTCACCAATTTTGGACTTCATGGGTACCATTCGATTGCCCTTGACGAGATCTATCTGAATATGAAAGAAAAATCGTTTATTTTCGAGCGGTTTTTGAGATACATCTCGATGCAAACATCTCGAAGAAGAGCAAAGTTTTCGATTCGCAACCAGTGTGGGTCGATAGAGCATCAGGAGGGCAATCTAAAACAGGTCCCGAAGTCTACTTTATGTTCAGGTTGAAGTATAGAATCACTGCCTTGAATTTGGCAGGCTGCATCTTACCGGTCGTTGGGGAATCATCACTATCGCTATTCCTTTCACAGGGGGTCTAGGAGGGACCAAAACCGCCGAAAACCAGGCTTCAAAATTTGGCTCGCTGACAGCTTCAAGTCTGTTCTTAGGTGAGCGGCGTGATATGTATGTATCTCAAAAACTCGCATTACATTATCTTGTATCTACAATAGCGACCGAAAGTATTGGGACACTTTTTCCTCTGTCTTTTTTTAACTAGTGAAATCTATAGAAGAAAACGACGCACATTTAATGGTATCGGGGAATGAACGCCTAACGGTGACGCAACCAACATGCTCTCTGAACTCACTGAATCGATTTTCATAAAACATATTTTAGGTCATCTTCTTCAAATACGTCGGCGGATGGGATGCGAGTCACGACGAGTCACACCCGAATCCGATCAAAGACGAAGTCCCCTTCGACATCCGGATCCGGGCGCTGGAGGATAGGTTCCAGGTCCGGGTTTTAGATTCTAGGGCCGCTTCCAGAACCGGGTTTGAGTTATATTCCCACTTCCAAGGTCCGGGTATTAATTCAAGGGCCGGGTTCATATCCGGCTTAAAGTTCCCCTCCACACCCGCAATCTTTTCAAATTCGCGCGCAATTAGAGAAGGGAAGAGGAGGAGGGTAGATCAATGATCCCTCGCCTCTCGATCGTCCCGGGTCAACAAGGGAATCGATTTCCCAAGCCGAGAGAGCGTGGGGAAGAGAGAGAGGCTAGAGAGGCAGAGCGCGTCTCTAGTCTGATCTACTCCCCTCTTCCCATGCAAATCGAGATCGATCAGTCTTATCTACCGTACTTATCGAGATCCGCCTAGGAGACACTTGTCCCTTATGTCAAGCCCTCGTGTTTAAAAAATCACTAGAGGCCTATTTTTGATTTGAATGCTCTAATTTCTTTGTTTACATGCAATTGGCGGTACGTTATTTCATAAAATCGAATAAAAATTGGGGGTGAATTTTGGTGTGGAGGGGAACTTAAAAGTATCTGACAGTCTTCTAGGTCCGGTTTTGGACACTTTGATAATAACAATTTAATTTCGTATTCAAGATTTTCATCGATGAGAAGGAATTCGCGGGGGGCGATCATTTCGCCAACGATCATTACGCCAACGGATCATAACTCGGTAGGGAGTTGACCTAGGACAATCAATATTGTATCATTGTTATCAGTAGAGGCATACGGTATTTCACTACCGTACTCGTCGGGAATCGCGAACTGATTTTTTTTTTCGCCGAACCGTGACCCGGGGGTCATGGAAAAATGTGTCGGGGGTCGACAAAAAGTATCGTATACCAAAGTATGTTACAGTAACCGGGCATGTACAGTAAGCAAAAATATCGTATCCCGGGAATCGCAAACCGACTTTTTTTCAAAGTGCGAGATAAAAATTTGTCCTTTGGTTGGCTGTGCCTACCGTAAACAGACATGTTACCGAAACCCGAGATAGCGTAATCCGGTAATCGCAAACTGACTTTATTCGATTTTTAAAACTCATTTTGTAAATAAAGTCAGTTTGCGATTCCCGAACTACCGTATCTCGGGTTACGGTAACATGTCTGGGTACGGTAGGCACAGCTGACGTGAGATCAAATTTCTATCTCGCACTTTGAAAAAAAGTCAGTTTGCGATTCTCGGGATACGATATTTTTGCTTACTGTACATGCCCGATTACTGTAACATACTTTGGTATACGATACTTTTTGTCGACCCCGGACACATTTTTCCATGACCCCCGGGTCATGGTTCGAAGAAAAAAAATCAGTTCGCGATTCCCGACGACTACGGTAGTGAAATACCGTATGCCTCTACTGATAATAATGATACAATATTGATTGTCCTAGGTAAACTCCCTGCCGAGTTATGATCCGTTGGCGTAATGATCGTTGGCGAAATGATCGCCCCCCGAATTCGCCACGTACAAGTATCGACTGCCTCTGAACACTGTCAAATCGATTTTTGTCGATATGCAACCAAGCTTCTCAACCTATAATGTCTAGCCTAAGTCGTATGTCGTTAAGACGTACATCTCGTACATTCATTTGGGAGAAAAGTTTAAAGTGAGTGATCATGCAGTCCCTATCATCCCTTCCAATCTTGACCTTTGACCCAACTAATGTTTTCAGCCCGTTCCCTCCCCGAACGCTATGGTCAAAGCTTTTCCAGTCTGTACGATGGCGCAGTGTAACAGAAAGTACGCTTTTCCAAAACAGTTATCACAAAGTGTTCCTTCCTTACCCTTTTGCATCTGCCGTAGTTTGTTTCGAAAATCTCCGGGAATGAGTACCTTGAAATACTGCGTTGTCTCACATGATCTTTCAGATACGACTGCAAGTCTCTCTCCGTCTCAGGTGTTCTAGCCGAGGGTCACTGGAGGTACTGTAATTAGTATTGATCGATCGCGAAACGCTATTTCAGATTCGCCATCAACCTAATCACCAAAAACGGAGACATCGCCTTACACTTCAATCCGCGCTTCGACTTGACTCCGGTATGTGGACAACTCTAGCTTTGAAGTGCTGTAGATCAGCGATTTTCGACGCTTTAAGCGAAATATTTGTACAATCCTAGAAATTGTTCGCTTTCTCCCAGTTTCTTGATACTTTTTCTAGAACGTCGCCCTCAACAGTGCGCCCAGGGACGGTCCGTGGATGCACAACGGGGATTTAGCTTAGCCGTAGGCTTAGACTTAGTCATAGACTTAGTATTAGGCTAAGATCACTTGCTATATTCTTGATTCCATTCTCAGAACGTCGCCCTCAACAGTGCGCCCAAGGACGGTCCTTGATAGCACAACGGCGCAAAAGCTTAGGCTTAGATTTAGGCTTAAGCATTTCTTAGGCTTAACTACTTCACGCTATCCCTCATGCTATTACAGAACGTCGCCCTCAACAGTGCCCCGAAGGACGGTCCGTGGATGCACAATGGGGTGCATATCGAGATCATAAACACCCCGTTCAAGAGGGGAGAGAGATTCGAAGTGAAGTTCGAGTTCGAGAAGTGCGCTTATCAGGTAACTTTTCATGTTAGAGTAAACTGTAAAGTAGAATTAGCAAAAGGAAGTAACAGTTTCGGTATGAAAACGTGTCAGAGTTTGACATTTCTCTAAGCTTGTGAGAAGTATTTAAAAGACAGTTTTTGAGAAAGTGAAAATATCCTTGGCAAAGTTGAAAAAATCGATCCGGTCCAAAACTCGTGTACAGGTAGTACCCCTAGAGTGTAGCTCACCTGCAACATTTGGAATCACCAGGGTCGCTCTCCGCCGAATGGCGGCGATGGCTACTAACTACCGTAACCCAATCGACTTTGCGCGTACGCAATCGTTTGAAACGAGCAGGGGCGCAAAAAATGCACAAAATTCAGGTGGTCATACACACCAAGTATTATCCCAATCGCTTTCAAACTCGGTGAGAAAAATCAATATTTCGAAAAATATTTCAGATTTTTAATTCCAGCTCTTCCGGGAGTTAGGGTAGAACCTTTTTTTATTTGATCAATCGAAAGATAAAGTATCCTTCTTGCTTACATAAAAAATGAGGGCAAGTTTGCGTTACACATTGGGAGAATTTTAATTAAAACCACGCCCAACTTCAAATAAAATCAGTTCGTGATAGGCCAAAATACCGTTTCCAAAATTTATCAAACGCTACCATTCGGTAACGCAGCGATAGTTTACCATTTCTGTAGTACTATGAATGACTACAGGTGTCAATGAGTCATGTGCGCCTGTTGACAGCCAGTCCTCTTCTTTTGGGCTCGGTGAAATTGAGTCAGTTCACGATAAATTTCCCTATCACGAACTGATTTTTTTTTGAAGTTGGGCGTGGTTTTAATTAAAATTCTCCCAATGTGTAGCGCAAAGTTGCCCTCATTTTTTTATGTAAGCAAGAAGGATACTTTATCTTTCGATTGATCAAATAAAAAAGGGTTCTACCCTAACTCCCGGAAGAGTTGGAATTAAAAATCTGAAATATTTTTCGAAATATTGATTTTTCTCATCGAGTTTGAAAGCGATTGGGATAAGACTTGGTGTGTATGACCATCTGAATTTTGTGCATTTTTTGCGCCCCTGCTCGTTTCAAAAGATTGCGTACGCGCAAAGTCGATTGGGTTACGGTAGTTAGTAGCCATCGCCGCCATTCGGCGGAGAGCGATCCTGGTGATTCCAAATGTTGCAGGTGAGCTTCACTCGAGGGGTACTACCTGTACACGAGTTTTGGACCGGATCGATTTTTTCAACTTTGCCAACGTTATGAACAAAACTTTTCACTTTCTGAAAAAGTGTCTTTTAAGAACTAACCAACATCCCGCAGATCTACGTCAATGGAGAGTTCTACATCACCTACAAACATCCCAAATCGAACGAGATCGAGAAAGTGTTCATCACGTACATTGATGAGCTGGATATCCAGTTCAAGTGATCTTTCAAAGATTTCTTTCCACTCTTTCAACTCATATTGCACGTTGATAAATGAATCATACAAGACCACGAAGCTTTTGAGTGAAGTTTTGACTGCTGCGTGGACGAGTCCCAACCTTATTTGCTCAATTCTGATACGTGTTACAGATCAAACGTACACACCCTTTCTCGAACTTTAGCGTACAATGCTCGTGCAAACATGAACGGGTATCACTTCTTTCATAGATTTCGCGTGACTCAACTAACGCAGAAATGAAGACGGTCGTTTCGAAAACCTGGCATAAAAGGCTCTTTCGACCTTGCGTTTTCGCATTCTGAGTGATTCCGCAAGAAGAAAACGTCATGCTCTTGTTCCTTCTTGCAACTGCTGTGCTTCTGTCATCCTCGAGTGCCCTCAGATGCTCTCACAATGGGACGGTGACGAATGACGTTTATCGGGTACGCTTTTGTGTTACTCGGCTCTGCCGGGATTGCGAGGTCCCATGAAACATAAAAGACCCTTGGTGGAATTGTGATGTCCTATCAGAATTGCAAGATCCCAAGAATTTGAGTCTTCTTGGGACCTTACAATTACCACTGAGACCTCACAATCCCGAACGAGCCTGTTATTCCAGCACAACTGTAAAGTGTTTCAGCCCAATCTCCAAATGACTTCTACGATGAACTTCGAATTCGGATCAAGAGCCTGCTCACCGTATCTGAACAGATGCGCAAGCTTCGTGAGTTTCACTTGTTTAGATTGCAGAATCTGCTTTAACGTTAATTGAATTTTTCAGAAGTCACTGGACGTCGGCTTCTTCAAAACACTGGACGCAGGCAGAGACTCTCGTTCCGTGTTCGCTGAGCAGCTAGCATTTGTCAATGAGGGAAAGATCACTGGCAGGTCAGTACATTTTACTCTCGATCTTCAACATTTATCAACTTTTTATACTTCAATACTTCAACAATGTTAATTTTTTTCAGAAGCTGCATGTCCCAAGCTGACGTGGAGAGGATCTTCGTGAGTTTTCTACATGTTTTTTTCGCAATTGTCGAAAGTAGTTTCATTTCTGACTTACAGTGCACAAAACCTTGTTGCAGGCAATCAAATCGGCCAGATGCGCAGTCAACAGCACTTACGCGTGCTACTGCACGACAGATGCATGTGCATGATGCCCAGCAATTCAACTGATTGTTGTTCGCGTTTGGAATAAATATGTGATCAGTAGGATCAAGTTATACTACGTTGAGCAACTGATAATTCCTTTATCACAGTGTTTTCTCATCGATTTCACAGCAATTTCACTTTTTAATCACTGGTTTTCACTGAGTCTTCTTAAAGGTCCTGAGTAGAATTGGACATAATGCCAATTGTGGGATGTACTGAATGTGTAAATCGCGCCGGATCTCCAGTTTTCGATGCACGTCGAGGAGAGTTGCGCAAATCTTCCATCGCGTACCAGGAATGCAGTGAACTCTCTTTGCACGGCTGCACTGACTGAAGCAAAAATTTGGCAATGTCTGTTTGTCTTGCAAATCACCTGGAAAGCATTTAACTGATAAAACATTTCAATATCTACATGTCAAATCAACCTCGAACGCGTTTGCCAGACCGCTTGCTGTGATGTTAGCTTCGAAATTGAATATGAAAATACCGCAAACAGTTTCTACGAGATGTACGAAGAGTTCATCATTGAGCAAAGATGAATAATGCTTAATTATCATGCTCTAATATTTTTGTTTTCTTTAAATTGTAAAAAAACTAACATTTGCATTTAAACGCAAGCGTAGCAAGGGTGGGAGATTTTTGAGCATTTGCATTGCGTTTTCTTCTTCAAACATAAGATTTCGCCACGATAACTCAATGTCATCTATGTCTTTTCGACCAAATATGATCATTGTAACGATCCTGGGAAATTAACATCAACTTGCGTTTCTACTCGTGGAGAAACTCCAGCCGAATCACACTTACCATCCACAATCATCGTATGTGAAATACACCCTCAATTGTTTGAATTTGAGTGATTTGATGGTAAGCAAGAGTTTCCCGTCAGTGTGCATATTGTTGCCCTAAAATCGGAATGGAAGCCATATTCCAAATTAGAAGTACAACTATACCGATACATTTACCTCAAGTTTGAGCTCATTAGTAGTCGAGTGGCGAAAAAAAGCTACTAGTTCATGCAACGGAGTTGAATCATCAAATACGAAACGAACTGAATCGCCGAATGCCTCGAACTGGGGTTTGATTCCCTGAGAGAGATCATTGGATTTTACTCGTGCTGAACCTTAAAACCTTCACGTAAGAAACTTTGGTGAAGGCGCGATGACCGGCTTTTCTGTCCAGTCCTCTCAGTCGTCTGTTAACGGAACCGAAGCACTGGCGGTCTTTGTCGGCAGTCAGTAGTATAACTTTAGTTAGGATCGCGTTGGGTAGACTGAGGATCGTGAGTATTGACATGAGTAACCTGCAACGGAATGGACAGCCAAAATTGAGCTGTGGGACAGCTTTCCAATCGAATATAAATATCTTAATGCACGATAGAAACGGGACGCTTTGACATATTAAAAGAAATATATTTTGGTTCAATGATGAATTCCCAAGCAGCTGGCACAACAGTGAGAACATAATGATGCCAACGAAGCGTAGCAGTTTGTTATTGTTACTTCTCCAAATCATCGACAAAATCGAACTTGCGGATCAAAGTGACCTCAAAATGTCGAAATCTCTTTATCTTTAATGAAAATTTCACCACTTGAAAGTCTCTCGTCTCACAGGCCCAGAATACATGGCTACATAGGGTAAGGCATACGATCTATTGACCTTGAGAATAGCACCCGTAGCGGAGTGTTCTATGTAAGATGCTTGTTGCACTAATCCCCCGTCGAGTCGCTCACAGAATCGAGCCATCTCTTCTTCGTTGATATGGCAGAACACTTTCTTCGCTGTTTGGCAGCTGTAGACGATCTGTGTGAATTTGGTGGTATAAATCAAGAAAAATCAGTATCGTTTGACACATGTTTTGCGCATTTGTGTTTGTGTTTGTGTTGTTAATGATCAGTTGAACACTCAAACTGAGATACTGTTCCATTGGCAGCACCTCAAAGGCATTGGCTAGTCCGGCCGCTGTGATTGTGGCTCCACATGTGAGTCTGAGTGAGCTGGACACATTCTTGACGAGGTGCAGCATAGTTTCGTCGTTAATCAACACGTATGTTTGCTAAAATCGTATCTTACTAAAATATTCAAATGATTTTGTCGAAAGAAAATACTTACTGCGGCTGAAATTGTGAGATTGTTAATTGGAGGCAGATTGAGAAGAGTTTCAGGGAGTCTTTCATGGGGGAATTCATGATCTTTCCAGCGTAGGCTGACTTCATCGACTTGTTCGCAACCCTCTACAAGTTTGCTGACAATGCTGTAATTTTAATTGTAATTTATTTGAAAAATAATCGATAACCCTCAACAAATATTCCCACCTGCCAGAATCGCAGCCCGTGAACTCGACGAACAACTTTTCAAAACGGAGAATGCTTTTTCAAATGCTTGGATCGCGTGCATTAGCCGTTCATCGAAATCTTTTTTTTACCGGTAACAGTTGTCCAAAAGTTCTATTTACTTCCAGTTTCAATTCAGTAGTAGTAGAGTTGCTGAAGAAGCCAATCAATTCATGAAGTGGAGTAGAACTATCCAACTCGAAACGAGCTGACTCAGTGAAAGCTTGGAAGCCAATTCCCTGCAGTGTGATCTGTGACATGGGGTATTCACCAGAAATGCTTTACCTTCGTGTAGCAAACGTTGAGAAACTTGCGATTCCCGATTCTTCTGTACAAGCTTCTCAGTCGTTTATTAACGCCAACGAAGCACTGGCGGTCTTGGCCGGTCACAAGTAATATAATTTTGGTGAGTATCTCGTTGGGTAGACTGAGCAAATTGATCTGAGAAGATAGTCGATAAGATATTACAATTAAAATTGAAAATATAAAAATATCGTGAATCGCACCTCATTCCCGTCATTTTCATCTCTCCCGTCAATGGCATTCATCGTCATTGTCGGTCGGAAACAGAGTTACAAAATAGGACAACAATTCAAAAATTTCCATTGGAATTTGGCGTCATGCGTCGCTTGCAAAACCTGCGAATCAACTCGAGAAACAAGCATCTTTTTCATAATAAATCGAGTTTACCGCGAAATTGAGCGTGATCTATTTCTTTGGTTTTCCAGGCCTCTCTCTTCGTTCTTCCAATATCCGAAGAAACGCTTCGACAATGGCAGATCACGATATCGGAAGTCCTAAGGTTTAGTTATTCGTTTAATCATTGTCTATTTCATAAATCCAGACCAATCTCCTCAGTTTGCCTAATGAGCTTCTGACCAAAGTGATCGTGATGCTGTGCATGAAAGATCGCAGAAGGCTCCGCAATGTGAATCAACGGCTCAAGAAACTTGAGATGCAAGCAGGCCACAACAAATTCGACGCAGTCTACTTTCACAATGTGAGTACTGCATAACAGAGATCTTCTGAGAGATTGCATGTAAACGTTACCCCTGTTTGACAAACTGTTCAAAGTGCTCCGATTTCCCCCAAACTTTTATGGGTGATGTATCTAGGGACCAGTAACACATATTTGCCGGGGTTTGGTCGGAACGTGGAAACGGCCTAAAAACCGGCTCCGGACACCGTAAAACTTCAAAAATTCATATCTATCTTCAAAAAAATGGTAAAAACTTTTTCTAATCGGAAAAATGACCGCATAGGGAAGACGAACAAATGAATTTTTAGAAAAACATTTTTCGATGATTTTTACGTGTGAACGCTTCGAAAAACGATTTTATCGAACAGAAAATCGAAAACCGTGAAAACTTTAACCCGGCTACCGGACGAGATGAACTCATTTTCTGAAACTCCATCCTCCAACACGATTATATTCCAAAAATGACGCAAATCGAAGAACCTATTTTTGAGCTATATCTCTTCAAACCTTGCCAATCGCTTGTTTTTGCACATTTTGCTGATGTGCGAACATGTCACATCGAAATCTTCCATGGTAAATCTTCACAGAAACTTGTTACATCGCCATACAAACTTTTATCGTCACAGGAAGCGATTCCAAGACAACTTTTTTCGAGCCTCAACCATGAACCCCGGGTCATGGTCCAAAATGTGCCTTGAAAGTCATGTTGCAGAAACTTCAATTACTATACGGCATTACACTATACAGTACGTGCTAGTCGCCTTGCCCATATGCGCGCGCCGCGCCGCGCCGCGGGGCGCGGCAGGGCGCGGATGCAAATTACTGAAGCCCAAACAATGGTCATGAAATGTAACCTTGATTTTCTCAATCTGTGTAAGATTCCCCACCGATCCCACTTTTGACCCAAATTTTACAAGGCTGCTTTGAAGAGCTGGAAAAATTATCTGAAAATACCTGACCCAGCGAACTAAAAATGACACAGTTGACTAAGCCCGTTTTCGAAGCATTTGACACTCCTTTGCACCGTAAGCATAAAATGCATGATGAAAATCGATCACCGATAAGATTTATCCACTTGTTCAAGTGTGTCATTTTTAGTTCGCTGGGTCAGGTATTTTCAGAGAATTTTTCCAGCTCTTCAAAGCAGCCTTGTGAAATTTGGGTCAAAGGTGGGATCGATGGGGAATCTTACACAGATTGAGAAAATCAAGGTTATATTTCATGACCGTTGTTTGGGCTTCAGTAATTTGCATACGCGCCCTGCCGCGCCCCGCGGCGCGGCGCGGCGCGCGCATATGGGCAAGGCGACTAGCACGTACTGTACACCAGCCCAGTAGTATACAGTAACCCAAGTCACCGTAATCCGGTTATCACAAAGTGATTTTTTTCTAAATTTAGTTTTTAAAGTCAGTTCTCGATTCCACGGTTATCAAAATACGGTAACTTGGGTTACTGTATACTACTGGGCTGGTGTATAGTGTAATGCCGTATAGTAATTGAAGTTTCTGCAACATGACTTTCAAGGCACATTTTGGACCATGACCCGGGGTTCATGGTTGAGGCTCGAAAAAAGTTGTCTTGGAATCGACTCCTGTGATGATAAAAGTTTGTATGGAGATGAAACAAGTTTCTGTGAAGATTTACAATGGAAGATTTCTATGTGACATGTTCGCACATCAGCAAAATGTTCAAAAACCAGCGATTGGCAAGGTTTGAAGAGATATAGCTCAAAAATAGGTTATTCGATTTGCGTCATTTTTGGAATATAATCGTGTTGGAGGATGGAGTTTCAGAAAATGAGTTCATCTCGTCCGGTAGCCGGGTTAAAGTTTTCACGGTTTTCGATTTTCTGTTCGATAAAATCGTTTTTCGAAGCGTTCACACGTAAAAATCAACGAAAAATGTTTTTCTAAAAAGTCATTTGTTCGTCTTCCCTATGCGGTCATTTTTCCGATTAGAAAAAGTTTTTACCATTTTTTTGAAGATAGAAATGAATTTTTGAAGTTTTACGGTGTCCGGAGCCGGTTTTTAGGCCGTTTCCACGTTCCGACCAAACCCCGGCAAATATATGTTACTGGTCCCTAGATACATCACCCATAAAATTTTGGGGGGAATCGGAGCACTTTGAACAGTTTGTCAAACGGCAGATGCGATCTATCAGAAGACCTCTGATAAGGAAACCTCCCTAGCTTTTGTTCACTCCCGTTTCTAGATCAACAGGGGTTAGGAATGGATATGTGAGGAGAAGAGAGACGAGGCTTCCTAGAATAGGATGTATTTTTTTCTGGGTATAAACAAAAAAACAGGTTTCTCGGCCCAAGTTCGAGTTCAAAAGCGGTGGAGTTCGGTATGGAGTCGATAAATCCGCATCTATGTTAGAACTGGTCCGCCTGTTCCGACATTCGACTACGGAGGAACTAAGGATCGAGGTAAGGTTTGCCTTTTCCACGTTTTCATACATTGATTTATTACATAACAGAAATCTTCTGAAAGATCGCAGTTAGCGTTTGACAAAATGTTCAAAGTGCTTCGAATCCTTTCATATTTCGAGGGTTAATGTGTCTGAGGGCCAGTGACCAAAAACCGGCTTGGTGGGACCGGCAAATAGAAACGGTCTAAAACCCGGCTCTGGACAGTTCGAAACTTCAAAAATTCATAACTTTCTTGAAAGTTAAGATAGAAAGTCGATCAAAAAATGAAAATTACCGCCATGGAAAGGCGAAAAATTGAAAATTGAAAAACCGGCAAAAATTGACTTTTCACGTCATGTTCAGCATGAAAACCCGAT
Source organism: Pristionchus japonicus (assembly GCA_900490845.1). Classification (NCBI taxonomy): domain Eukaryota; kingdom Metazoa; phylum Nematoda; class Chromadorea; order Rhabditida; family Neodiplogasteridae; genus Pristionchus; species Pristionchus japonicus. Next base: position 721,274 of record LS517015.1, read on the forward strand.
TTAAAAGTCTTAAAATTGAAATAGCCAAAAATGTTCAACAGCATAACTCTCAGCTCTCTCCGGATTTGTAAACTACGCAATTTTTAGCATAGGACAAGCTTTTCAACTTTTCATTTCACCCATATTATCATGCTAAATATGAGGCAAGACACATTTTTTGACCTATTTTCTCACATATTAGCACTTCTTCTTAGTGGTATTTTGGCATAGCATCATTCAAATATCAGGTTGTACCATAAGTCTTGCTCGTTTTTTATCTTTTTTTTCGTTTTTTTTGCTTAACCCCTCAATGAAGAGTGGCCTTCCTATGCATAGGGGCGTTTCAAAGTTCCTTCGTTACACTTCCCACCCACACCCTGATTCAATCGTGACATCAATTTCGAGGATGCTGGAAATTGTCAAAGTATGTCTTGTTTCGACGATCAGAAATACTATATCACTAAGTACTCTGCTAAAACGGCTGACCCGATCGAGTCGCTCATGCGCTCATTTTGATGACCAACCCTTTCCCTATAAATGTTATGAAAGGCAGAACACAGATCTATCTCGCAGTTATTTTATGGAATTTTATTTCGTACTACTCGATTTCGAAAATTTTCGAAAATAATCAAATTTTTTGTGATAATGATTTTTTCGATTTTTTGATGTCAAAAGTAGATCCCACTTTGCACTCTTCCGGTATTTCTGTAGGGCCGAAGCTTGCGTATACAGCGCCCCTAAGCTCAACCCAGACACTCTTACCTATCCAATGTTGCTAAATTTTATTTGGATTCTTTTTCTTTCGACATGTCTTGAGAAATTGCTGAACAACTGATTTCAATGAAGTCGGAGGACCACGGTCTCAAGTGGAGCGATTAGGTAATGGCACTATGTATCATTAGGCATGGTTAAGCCAATGTGGAAACAATTATCTGAGGAGAGCAAGCCATTGAAAACATTTTAATTTTTTTTAAAATTTTACCCATCTCATTTTATTTATTTATCTCGAGTAGCCTATCTCGAGTATTTGAATAGAAGCTGCCAACACGCAACATTCAAAAGATGAGATGACCTTGTACTACATGATTTCAAGGGGCTGGGTAGTCTGCAGCATGAAGCGAGAAACAGCGCTTCAAAGTTGCTGCTCAAAAACGAGCAAGACTTATGGTACAACCGAATAACATTTTACGAACCTCCACGTATAATCACGATGATTTGGATCGATTCCCAAAACTTTATTTTTTCGCTCCACCATGAACCCGGGGTCATGGTATAAAATGGACCTGAAAAGTCATCATCGAGAAACTCCCATTACTATACGGCAATGTATCCTACACTACTCCAGTAATATACCGTAGCCCGAATTTCATTTATCCGGTTATTACAAACTGACTTTTTTTCGAATTATAATCTAAAAAGTTAGTATGCGATTCCACGATAATCAGATTACGGTATATCGGGCTACGGTATATTACTGGAGTAGTGTAGGATACATTGCCGTATAGTAATGGGAGTTTCTCGATGATGACTTTTCAGGTTCATTTTGGACCATGACCCCGGGTTCATGGTGGAGCGAAAAAATAAAATTTTGGGAATCGATCCAAATCATCGTGATTATATGTGGAGGTTCGTAAAATGTTATTTGAATGATGCTATGCCAAAATACCACTAAGAAGAAGTGCTAATATGTGAGAAAATAGGTCAAAAAATGTGTCTTGCCTCATATTTAAGCATGATAATTTGGGTGAAATGAAAAGTTGAAAAGCTTATCCTATGCTAAAAAGTGCGTAGTTTACGATTCCGAAGAGAGCTGAGAGTTATGCTGTTGAACATTTTTGGCTATTTCAATTTTAAGACTTTTTAAATCGGTTTTTCATGGTGAACATGACTTAAAAAGTCAATTTTTGCCAGTTTTTTCATTTTTTTACTTTTCGCCTTTCCTTGGCGGTAATTTTCATTTTTTGATCGACTTTCTATCTTAACTTTCAAGAAAGTTATGAATTTTTGAAGTTTCGAACTGTCCAGAGCCGGGTTTTAAACCGTTTCTATTTGCCGGTCCCACCAAGCCGGTTTTTGGTCACTGGCCCTCAGACACATTAACCCTCGAAATATGAAAGGATTCGAAGCGCTTTGAACATTTTGTCAAAGGGGGGTCCAGGATTCATGCAAACTCTCAGAAGAGTCGTGATAAAATATTAATTTACCGCACTAGGTCGGATGAGACCCTTCGGATGATAACCGACTGGATGAGCACCATTTGCATATTCCGTCTATTACATAAGAGTTGTTCTCTCGCCCTCGTTAGGTGCTCATTCAGTATGTTATCATCCGAATGTTCTCATCCGATCTAGTGCCTAATTTACTATAGGGCAAAATCACTGAGCTGTTCGACGGCAAGCTAAGAACTGCATTCAAGTCCCTCAACTTCAAGAAACTGTACATGAAATTCAACATTGAATACTCGGGCAGGTGATCAAGCGTTGTCAGAAAAACCGTGGCAACTTTTCGTTACAGGCTTATTGGTGCACTGGTACAGGGACGCAAAGAAATTGACCATATTGAAGTTTGTTGGAAACAGCTAAATAAGGATATCGAAAGAGCTCAAAGTGCGATCAAAAGTCTCCCGTCGATGAAATGTTGCATAATTAATGCACCAGTAAGATAGCGATACTGATATTTGTAAAAATCCGATAATCCCTAATGTTACTTTCAGCCGAATGCATCACTCATGACCGACGAAATCTTCACGCATCTCATCAATAATGTATCCGAATATCTCGAACTCGGATGCAAGCCCGATGTTTCCGCCAGCACACTGGCTACAGCTTTTGAGGTCAGATTAGTTTGTTCCTTACAAGTTATCCAAGACCGTAGTGATTGTAATACGAACATTCAGATAGTTTGGAGCTCCTCGACGATAAGCAAAGTTTCCTGCTACATCGACGAAACAGAGCTCAAAAAATTCAACGAAGAATTTGCGGGAAGATACGAATACCATGGGCTCTTCTTTGCGCATACCGAATCGAATTCGTTGCTCGTTATCTTGGATGATGCTGCTACTACTTGCTGGAAAGTGTTGATGCTTCGTGGCAAACCATCGTGATTCATTCATTGTCGAAATTTGCTGTCGATATTCTGATAAAGTGTTGTGCGCGAGTACTCGAATCCGTCAGTTTACGCCTCAACGCCTGATTACCTCAAATGATGCATTCAAGTAAGCGAACTCGACACTTGTGAAATGCAGCGGAAGATCCACAAGCTATTGCTGGACAATCGGGCTAGTGAATTTTTCCAACTCTTGAACGTATTCGAGAAACCAAGCGGCTGTTTGTAAATCGTTGTTCTTATCGCGAAACTGAGCGTCTTTTTCGGAAGCAATCTATTGCTCGTGTCTCTCTGTTTCTCTACTCCTCCTCTCACTTTGAACTTCTATTGTCGGGTTCAACGCTACGATAATGGAAGACAATAATACTGCGTGTGCTAAGGTTCAGTCTATTGATGTGACTATTATTTTTAATTTTCTTCTAACTTACTCACAATCGCAGACTAACATCCTCAGTCTACCCAATGAGCTTCTAACAAAAGTCATTGTCCTGTTGTGCATGAAGGATCGTCGAAGACTCCGCAATGTGAATGAACGACTGAAGAAACTTGAGATGCAAGCAGGGCACAATCAATTCGATGCTGTCTACTTTCGTAATGTGAGTACTGCAACATGTACTTACCCCGGCGAGTGAGAGATTAAGGAGAGGGAGCAAGGGAAGGCATACTTTTGGAGAGACTCTCACATTTTTATTCGAAAAAATGGGGGGGGGGGGTTGTCTCTTACCTGTCGACAGGCATCTTATAGTTGAGAATTTCAAACAAACAGGTTTCTCGGCTCAAGTTCGAGTTCAAAAGCGGCGGAGTTCGCTATGAAGTGGATAAATCCGCCTCTACGCACGATCTGGTCGGTTTGTTCCAACATTCGACTACGGAGGAACTAAGGATCGAGGTAGCTGATTCTGATCGTGAGAAGTATACCTTAGAATCATCACTTGCAGGGCAAAATTACAGCGCACTTTGAAGGGAAGTTAAGAGCTGCATTCAAGTCCCTCAACTTCAAGAAACTGTACCTGAAATTCAGCAATGAATACTCGGGCCGGTAATGAAGCATTTGATGAGTACTCGCGACCAATTCAAATTACAGGCTTATTGAAGCACTTCTACAAGGTCGTAAAGAGATTGGTCATCTCGAGATCTCTTGGAAACTACTGAATAAGGATATCGAAAAAGCTCAGAATGCGCTCAAAAGCCTCCCAAAGATGAAATGTTGCATAATAAATGCACCAGTAAGATACCAAAATCAATATTACAGATGAGTAAATTATCCTTTTTTGTGAACTTTCAGCCGAATGCATCACTCATTACCGATGAAATCTTCATACATCTAATCAATAATGTCTCCGATTCCTTGAATCTCGGCTGCAAACCCGATATTTCCGCGAGAACACTGGCGACCGCGTTTGAGGTAAAGGATAGGGCAATTAGGGACCTTTTACAGTTCTGAGAGTTGTTAGTTCGTAGTAGAGCCGGCAGTGCGGGACAAAAAGACTAGTGGACGGTTCATAATTGCATGAAAAAGCAAACATTGCTGCAATAACGAATAATACATGTTTTCTGTAACAACTTCAACTAATGCACTTTAACTTCAGATGATTGGAAGCGGCTCATTCGTGCAAAACGTTTCCTGCTCCATCCACGAAACTGAATTCGAAATATACTTCTACCAATGTGATGGACGATGCAATTTCAATGGAGAATGCTTTAGACAAGTCGAATCAAACTCTACACTCTCAGCTTTTCCTCATCCTTCACGTTGTTGGAGGCTATCGATGTCCTGTGGCCCTCGATCATGATAATGCAGTTGGCAGGCTCTGTGATTGGTATTTGCCGTCATCTGATAAACTCTTGTGCATGATTTCTCGAATACAAATATTCATTCAAACAAAAAATCTTTGATGTTCACAAAAAATCTTTGAGTGTGTGATCGGATGTGATTCGAGTTCTTGAACGGATTCGAGAAACCAAGCAGCTGTTTCGAAATCATGGCGTTTGGCGTTTAGCCTATCGTAGCTGGGCGTCTTTTTCTGAATCTCTGAGGGTTTTATCTCTGAGGTTTCCCAGTTCGTCCTTTCGATACGAATATCTAATTTAACTGACAACAATGGACGATCATGACACTCCATGCGCTGAGGTTCAGATTCTTGATGTGCTAATCAACTTTCAACTAACTTCTACATAATTACAGACCAATCTTCTCAGCTTGCCCAATGAGCTTCTAACGAAGGTTATTGTGCTGTTGTGCTGGGAAGATCGCCAAAGGCTCCGCTATGTGAATCAACGATTGAGAGGACTCGAGTTGAACGCAGGGCGGAATCAATTCGAGGGCGTTTACTTTAATAGTGAATGTGTGCGTAAATTAGCGTTTAATTAACAAACCAAAATCTTTAAACGCTGTGTTTTTTTCTCACAGGCCTATCTCCCTATGATCGGATTCAAGTATGCAGGATTTTGTTACAAAGTGGATAATGTCGCTTTAATGCAAGAACAAATCGGTTTGTTCGACTGTTCCGCAACGTACGTACTCAAAATCGAGGTGAGATCTCCAGATGTGTTGATCACTCACTTCCTGCGAGATAAACCAGAATGACCTGATCAGGGGGGTGGTCTGGAGAGAGGGAAGTAGGGGGCAAATCGACGTTCTATAGGGGTCTGGCTACGTAGCTGTCTTATTTCATCTAATTCTTTGCCCTCAGACCCCCAAAAGCGGGCTCTCAGACCCTTTTCGTTCGTAGATTTGCCCTCTCATTACACTCTCCGGAACCCCATGAGCAAATCGTTCTGGTCAATCTTGCAGGGGGTGCTCCGTCGACAACCGCATCATAAGAAATGGAATAATTCATTCAACCACGTTTAGGGCAAAATCACTGAACAGTTCGACGGCAAGCTAATGACTGCATTCAAAACACTGAACTTCAAGAACCTGCATTTGACATTCAACGAAGATTACTCTGGCCGGTACTGGAGTATTCGATGCATAATCCTAGCCTATCCTCCTTTCAGAATTTTGAGCTCGCTCCTGCACGGTCGTAAAGAAATCGGTGTCAATATCCGATGGATGATGCTCAACAAAAATATCGATCAAGCTCAGAATGTGATTAAAACTTTCCCTCCTATGAAATACTGTGAAATAAATACTCCAGTGAGTCTACGAAGTCGAATATTGCATTGCAACCGAGTAAATCTTTTTCCTACTTTTAGCGTCATGCATCGCTCATTACTGACGAAATCTTCTTGCATCTCGTCAAGAATGTCTCCGATTCGCTCGACATTGGTTGCAAGTCTTCCATTTCCGCGCATGCGGTTGCTATAGCGTTCGAGGTATAATTATTGAGCGTGTGGTTATTGTGGGGAGGCAGTGTTTGTGGCCTTCGTATCTTACAGCATTTATTGCAATCGAGCTTCAAATCTCCTTCAGATTGTGTCCTGCTCTTCCAGCAAGAAAAGGGTTACTTTCATAATCAACATTGAAGAATTTGCGAAATTCAACGAAGAATTCTCGGGAAGATACAATCGAACTGGATCGCGCTTAGCACATAGAGAATCCGGAGCGATCCTCGATGAGGCGTTGCCTCACGATTCGTATTCGGTGATATACATGTATTCCAAGTCAGCGGTTCCGCGGTATTGAATGGTTCACGGTTTCATTTTGTTGTGCGTAACTTTTTTGTGTTTTGTTCAGATCAGAGAGAAGAGGCTGAGGTGGTATGGCCACATAAAGAGAAGGGAGAGGGATCATCCATGTAGGGAGATCCTCCAATATCAGCCTGTTGGCAGACGGCCCGTGGGGAGGCCCAAAATGAGTTGGATGAAGGTGCTTAAGAATGACCTCGCCACAAAACGATTGACTGAGCGACATGCTCTGAACAGAGAGCTGTGGAAGGAGAAAACTGCACATCCAGACCCAGCCTAGCTTGGAGAGATGAAGATCACAATTTGAAGAATATGTAATGAAGAAGATCAATCATTTATTTTCATCGCATGACCCCCTATTGTATCTGATTCGACCTGGATAAATGATGTGATGTGATGTGATGTGATGTGTTCATCAATGCTTTCGACAAAGGAAAATGTTTAATAATTGTGTACTCTCGGGATGCGAAATCCAAGTCAACTAGAACTTGGCAACACTGTTGAACTCGCGCCAGCCGCTTGGCTCGACGGGCGTGCAAAAAATTCAGCGAAATATGGGCACTTTTCTTTATACTGTGACTATAACCACGCTCATCTCTTCGGTTACTTGCTGACTTTTAAATTTGTCGTCTCACTCTCATGTTGCTGTTCTATTTTCAGGGCGATGATAGAGAATCACCGAAAGATCGATGAGGATCCGAAGGGGGGGGGGGCGATCAAAACCCCAACGATCAAAACCCCAACGAGGTCATAACTCACTTGGGAGTTGACCTAGGACAATACATATTGTACCATTGTTATCAGTGGAGGGATACGGTATTTTCACTACCGTAATCGTCGGGAATCGCGAACTGATTTTTTTCAGCTTAAAAAAAACAGTTCGCGATTCCCGACGATTACGGTACTGAAAATACCGTATGCCTTCACTGATAACAATGATACAATATTCATTGCCCTAGGTCAACTCCCAAGTGAGTTATGACCCCGTTGGGGTTTTGATCGTTGGGGTTTTGATCGCCTCCCTCCGAAGGTATTGTTAGAACAACTTGCTAAGATTCAAATTTCAATTTTCAGACCAACTTCCTGAGTCTACCCAACGAGATTCTGACCAAAATAATAAGGATTTTGAGCATGAACGATCGATCGAAAATTCGATCCGTTAACAGAAGATTGAAAAAAGTCGAGCTCAAAGCTGCGTATCGCCACTTCAACTTAGTGCGTTATGAACGTGTAATAAATTTTACAGCCCCATTTTCTATTTTTAAAAATACCATTGCAGATATATTGTTCTAAGATGCGTGCAATCGGCGGCAACTATGCCTTTCGGTATACAAATCAAACAATTCACACCCTAATTGATCTCTTCAAACACGCAACCATCGATGATCTCGAGATTGAGGTAAATAAACGTATTTCCGGGTTTTAAAAATATTTGAAATTAATGACTTACAGGGTAGCATGGATTGTGATGGACGGTTGAGGCAAATGTTTAAGAACACAAACTGCAAAAGGATTACAGCGAATTTTAAGGACGATTACTCTGGAAGGTAGACTTATGGAAAGTGAAACAAAAAAAATGCTTTATTTCAGGATTATTGGTGCGCTAGTGCAGCGATGCAATACCGTTGAAGAATTGCGTATTCATTGGAAACAACTCAAACAAGAGATTGGAAACGCAAAACAAGTTCTACTGAAACTGCCACCCCTTCGAATCTGCAAAATAAATGCACCAGTGCGTGATTCGTAAAGAAATATTTTTGAAAAAGATTTTTAAAAATCTTCAATTCCAGCTTGATTCGATATTGATCAATGATGAAGTCTTCTTACACCTCATACGAAATGCGTCTAATGCCCTGATACTTGAATGCGAGGCAACCCAAATTACAGCAAATGGACTGGAAGCTGCGTTCGATGTTATTTTGATCAAATTGATTATTATCATGACAATTGCTCTCATACATTTAAAAATATCATAACCATCGTACGAATACGACTTATGCGCTATGATTTAGGTGGTTTATACATCCAAACAAGAGAAGGATGTTCTCTGCTATGTCGATCGAGCTCAATTTGTCCAGTTTTCCTCCAATGTCGCAGGAAGACTCAGGCCGGGAGATGGAGGTGAAAAGTACTTCGAACATATCCAATCACGAGCCGTTATATTCTTTGATAATTCTCCTCATCCGTTTGTCATGGTGGGAATGATATCTTGAACGACCAGAATTAAGTATCACGGCTAAAACTTTTGATAGATTGTATTGTATACTATTTCCGTTCTCAACTCTGCTATTTTGTCTGTACATTGTACATTATTTTAAAGCCGTATTTATGTTGATAAACTATGATCGTGTACAGTCACATTGATGACTTGACAAACGCTCGTAAATGGAAACTTCTTATGCTACGCGTACCTAAATTGTTCTGCTTATTGTTCTTCTTAATGATGGGATACGACGAAAGGAGGCAAAAGAAGCTCGCTCTTCATAGCTGCTAATTGACTTTTGTGTTGTGGGGAAAAAGGTGACCTCCTCGTTCTTCGCATCTGAACGAGTCGCAGCGACAATGAAAGTGAAAGAAATGAGATGCTTTTGTTTTAGTTATTATTTTTCTTAACAAACTTCCCAGCAGTGATGTGAATACGGATACGCCTCGTTACTGAATAGAGCCCGCAATTTAAAAAAAATAGATCGAGCCAACCGCTTTTGATGTTCAGGTAGGCAAGCGACGCTGTGAACACACGCCAAAGTGCACATGAAAGTGAGCTGTCAAGCTCTCACAGTTCACAATTTCAAACTTTTAACCTCATACTTGAGATTGATCTGGTTCTGCGTGAATTTCCCTTTTGTATTCATTGATATTGTCTTTTTCTAGGGCCAGCATGTCCAGCGATCTCAGCACCATTGGCAGCAACGATCCCGTGGGAAACAAGGTAAGGTTCCCGCGCTTGCCTATTTTCCCGGAAGAATGGTTGACTTTCACTCATGGCTAATAAGGTGTTTCCAAACATACGGTTGGTGGTCGGGTGCCATTGCTCCTTGTCAATAATGTTCCTTCAGACCAACCTTATGTGCCTTCCAAACGAGATACTGACGAAAATAATCACCAAGCTGAGCATGACAGATCGCTGGAACCTCCGACCCTTGAATGAACGATTGAAAAGAGTTGAGGAGAAAGCTGGTCATCGTAACTTTGAATGTGTTTACTACACCAAAGTAAGTAAGCAGCAAGTGTTGATTACGAACAATTTGGACCATAGACATTAGTATAAGCCGCGATTGTTTCAGAAAAATGCTCTGAAGGTTGTGGCTATCTCCTCTTCAATCGCATTTACATTCCATAGAGATACACTTGAAGAGATCATCGAATTCTTTCAACATGCGACCATTGATGAAATCATGATCGAGGTAGTGTCAAGACTGACACCATTCACCACAATTTGAACTTTAGAAAAAGTAAAATATATGTTACAGGGACAATTGAAATATCATGCTGATCTGTTGCAAATATTCGAGACTACCACAATTAAGAATTTGACGGTTACCTTTCACGATGATAATTCTGGAGAGTGAGTGTTCTTTTGTTGTTGTTGTGGAAGTTGAGGTACCGGGGGAAGTTATCAACATAGTTTTACATGGTTGTCTATCTTTGCTCTACAGATTTATCAACACGCTTTTACATGGTCGCAAAGAAATCGAACGACTTTACATTTGCTGGAAAAAGCTGCACAAAGCGAGATTGTCTGCTCAAAGAGAAGTGCTGCAAACTCTTCCGCCTATGCGCACATGCGAAATTTCTGTTCCCGTAAGCTGTTAATAAATATATGATCGATTCATTAAATTTAATTCTCAGAGCAACGTCAGGCTAATTACTGATGAAATATTTTTGCATCTCGTCAAAAACACTTCCTGTGAAGTCAGACTGGACAGTGAGACTACGCGGATTACTGCCGACGGAGTAGCCTCAGCTTTTGAGGTTCAGTTCTCGTTGGAAAATTCTTTTCAAATGGGTTCAATTGTCAGATGATTTGCATTACCGACCACCAGAAAAAGGTCTTCTTCCACATTTACAAACGGGAGAAAGAGAAGTTCTATGACGACTTCGGAGGAAGATTTCGTTATGATGACGGGAATTCTTTCGAACACATCAACTCAAAGTCAACCATTGATTTTTAAAACCCATTCTCACGATTCGTGAACGTGCACATGTTTTCTGGAAGTACTGAAATGCTCAGATTTTCAAGAGATTGATTTTTTTATTATATAACGATACTAACGAAACAACGAAACAACGCGATTATTTTACTCATTCCCCATTTCAACGTTTCCAGTTTTGTAATGTTCGCAACGAAATGATAAACAATCGTTGTATTGATTTGTTTGCTTCCAATATTCCTTAAACGCAAGTAGTTCGAAGTTGGGGTAGGGAAGAAAACACACTTAAGTGGCACAGCCGATTTTCATTGTTTCGATCCCCTCATTCTCCATCTCCTTACTTATTGTGTTGGTTGAGAACTCAGCGTTTCCTCTCCTCATTAGCTCGTTTGAGTGCGCGGTAGCTATGAAACATTTCTCCCTACAAAATATCATCTCCCACATGGCTAAATATCATTAAATTTCTCAATGCGCCGACTACTGCAAGTGAACTTTTTCTATTTTTTTGGATTGACGCTTATTGGCACAACCGTGTTGTATGTATATAATTGCTGGAGCCTCTTTTCTTCATCTTATGAGACCTTTCACGAGAAAACGTACCTATTGAGAAGGGTTCACGGACGACTTTTCTGCAACCCCACCCAATACTTGGCGTGTGTTGTTCTCATACCGAGTGCTGATTCCCATCGCCATATGAGGGGATATGGGTCACTCGTCGAGGAGTTCCAGCTTCGGCTCAAAAAAACTCGGGATTTTCAAAGCTCCTAAAAATTTTTGGTATGATGTCCCCTAGGGGTAATTTTGGCCAAATTTTTCAAAAAAAGCACTTTCGAAACGATTGGAAATCGTTAAAAGGTCGAAACGAGCGAAAAATGTCGTTTTTCTGATGCCGTGAAAAAAAATAACCCGCGTCGACACATCGAAACATCGAAAATCGGATTCTCCGTGAAAAACTGCATATAGGGGATTTTTTTGAGATTTTATTAGGTTGATGCAAAAGTTTCTGACCATTACGTTTACTCAAATTTTAACTCCGCGGCTTCAGCCAACCCAAATTCCACCATACCATTATTTAGGGATATGGTGGACCTCAACAGCCGCATTATGAAATTTGACCATGATTTCACAGTATACGAGTAATGATTTTTAGAGTAGACTTTGGTTCGAAATACATGGAAAATTCAGATTTGAAGTGGTCCCTACTCTAGGGGATCCTGTAACATCTAGCCATCCCCTTGATTTACCCCATAAATCACCTACATGTCTAGGGTCCCTCTTCGACATATGCATGAAATATTCGGTTTCCAATGTGCATGGAAAGCATGGCATCGATTAAAGTACCGATTTCGCCACCCAAATTTCAAACTACAAGTTCAAAATTTTGCATCTTCCGATGGAAGAAAAGGAACCTTATCAAAATGTTATCGTGAACTAAGTAGCCGAGGCACTTTCTGTTTTTTGTACTAAAGAAATATACTGGTTCATCTTGACGAGTATGCCTCGATGTAAACAGAATAAGATCAAAGCCAGAAAAATTCGGTGTTCAAAAAAGCTCTTGCCCTAACAACGGGGAATGCCGCATTCCTATAGATATAGTTTTGCAGGGATACCTAGTAGTTGTGCTTAATGCCAGTAGAGTTG
>LS517015.1:735408-757016 GCA_900490845.1 Pristionchus japonicus
ATCTGGATCACGCGTGCTTTGTCTTGATACAGTAACTGTCTTTCGAAGGCGATTGGTCAGTTCAAGTGTGCTCTAGAAAGAGCTTTCACGTGGCTATCTAACACGGAGAAGAACTAGTTGATAGGTTGAAAAGGAAGCAACTTATCGCTATTATCACAGAAGTTGAAAAAAAGTCAGAAACTTTTGCATCAACCAGATAGAAAAGGGGCGCCCGCCGGCCCGAGAAACGCCAAGAAAGAGAAGTGAGAGGGCGCGCAACGAGAAGGCGCGATTGACACTGCGAACTGCTTAGATCTGTGTTGCACACATACGCGGGTTCGATGCCCCGTCGGTGCAGGCATCTTTTGCCAACCTTTTCACTCTTTTTTTCGGTGAATAGAAAACGTTTATCGGTACAGAACATCAATTACAACAAATTTCAGACAATATTTCAAGTTCCATCATTCTGTCTGAGCATCATCTTCGGAATCCTCTTCATCATCGTTCAGGAACATTTCTTTGTAATTCTCATGGATTATATCATCAATGATATCGTCCATCGCTCGGCCAAAATCATCTATATTCGCATCATCCTCATCCGAAAGGTCATCCCAGTCATCCTCCTCATCCTCATCCTCCACATCTTCATCTTCATCCTCATCACCCTCTTCCTCAGACTCATTTTTCTTCCCTCTTCTCTGTTTTACCTTTGCATCCTTCTTGGCCTTGGAAAGAGTGCCAAAGTATGAACGTATCTGTTGGGCTGTCATACGTTCATAAGGCTTGATGCCTTTCTCTTCCTTCATGAGCCTCTCTGCCTCAGCTGGATCCATCTTCCGTTCGTTCTTTTCTCCTCTTTTGAATAATTTCTCTACAAAGTTCTTGGCCTTGACAGATAATTTTGTGTGTTTTCTCTTTCCTCTCAATGCCCATCCCTCCTTGGAAGAGAGATCTTCTCCATGAGCCATCTCAGTCATCGCCTCTGACACTTCAGCCAATGCATTGTTATGAACCTGGATGTCTTCGAGTTTCTGCTTGAATAACTTCAGCGCATAATCGTACAGGTGTATTTTCTCTGGACGGATTCTGTGGCTGCCCATGTCAAGATGGTTTAGCAGGTTTCCATAGTTAATGAAGGTTGAGCCGCACTCATAGCACTCGAACAATCCTTTTGGCTTCTTTGAAACGTCTTCCTTCTCCTGACCATCGTGGTCAATTTCATCGACATCATCGGGTTCTTCTTCAGTCTTGCCTTTCTTGGTCAGATAAGCAGTCCAGAATCTCACTGGATTCTCATTCTTCTTGAGAGATGCTTCATCTCCTTCTGCTGACTCTCGCGAAGCTAGAAATCCTCCCTCCTCTTCAATCTTGAGAACACGTTGGTAACCAATGAGGCCCGTGTAGAGTTTTCCATCTCCAATGGAATTCATCTTCCACACACGCACAGTATTGTCATGGAATTCAAAGTGTCCGTATCCAGAGATGCCGTCCATTTTCGGACGGAGATCCTTCGAGAGAGCCTTCTCATCCTTCTCTTTCTTCTTTCTCATGACTGTCGCTCGATAAACAGATAATCCGTTCAGTCCAGAAAGAGAAATTCCAGTAAAGAGATCCTTCGCATTCTTGATGTTATTTCCGCGGGCGACATAATCTCTCAACTTCCGTTTCACCTGGAGCGAAATATTTTAGTAGTCGAATGTTAGAGCAATGAACAAAAGAGAACAAAATCTCGCCTGCGCAGCTACTCGATCACACGAGGATTTGCCGTTCTGGGCCTCACTGAACGAGAAGCTGTAAACGGCAACTCCATACTTTTGTACAAAATGAGGAATGGAAGCAATAGTAGCAATAGCAATAGCAATACATATAATGTACATTCATCTAATTTGTTTATTCATTTGTGTTCTCGTTACCCTTCCCTTACTTCATTGTGTCGGCACGCGTAGGAATAGTCGTCACCCCCTCTCTCTCCGGCGACAGCATCTCATTCTACGCCGTTTCACAATTGATTTTGAAGTTTTGCAACAATGAATGATTTTCTTACTAAACTCGCAATTTCGTCAGGTTCAACATTGAAAACAAAAGCAACGTTGAAAAACAAATAAATATGGCTGAAATCATGAAAAATTGGTTTCACTTACATATTGTGGGTTATGGAACCACCGAAAAAAAGAGTGAAAAGGTTGGCAAAAGATGTCTGCACCGACGGGGAATCGAACCCGCGCATGTGTGCAAGAGTTCTCTAAGCAGTTCGCAGTGTCAATCGCGCCTTCTCGTTGCGCGCCCTCTCACTTCTCTTTCTTCGCGTTTCTCGGGCCGGCGGGCGCCCCTTTTCTAAAATCTCAAAAAAATCCCCTATATGCAGTTTTTCACGGAGAATCCGATTTTCGATGTTTCGATGTGTCGACGCGGGTTATTTTTTTTCACGGCATCAGAAAAACGACATTTTTCGCTCGTTTTGACCTTTTAACGATTTCCAATCGTTTCGAAAGTGTTTTTTTTGAAAAAATTGGCCCAAATTACCCCTAGGCGACGTCACTTTTTGAATTTATATCGACTTTTAAAATCTCGAGTTTTTTTGAGGCGAAGCTGGTACTCCGCGAGGAGTGACCCATATCCCTCCATATGGGGATGGGAATCAGCACTCGGTATGAGAACATCGTCCGTAGAATATTGGGAGGGGTTGCAGAAAAGTCGTCCGTGGGGAAGGTACGTTCTCTCGTGAAAGGTCTCTTATGAGAAGAGTCTGTAACTTTCAGAAAATCGATTTTAACAGCCGCATTTGATGTTCAGGTAGGCAAGCGACGCGTACGCGACGCTCAAGCAACGCTAGAAATACGCGTTCGTTTTGAGTCAGAAGGTCGTTCATTAGTGATTTGTCTTCATTCTTTGAATCGTGGTCTTTTTGTTATTGAACTGACCCCTTTTATTATTATACTGCTTAGTTTTGGCAATTTGATTCTTCAATGATTCTCAGACACTTTTGAGTCCCTCTCATTCGGAGCGGTTTGATTCTGAGAATCGGCGATTCTCAGAATCCTGGGTTCTGAGAATCCTGGATTCTTCGAGCCATAAGTCGCTTCAAAATCAATATTTCTTTTTGAAAATTTGACAGTAGTGTCATCGGACTAATCACTTCCGGCTGCCAAAAGCACAGACCGCTAGCCCCATTTTGAAATTTCACAATGCTCTCTGCGCATGGAAAAGTACGAAAAAGTCATTTGGATTTCGTCAGATACACTATACTCGTTCATATTTAGTCAAGTTATGGTTTAGAGAGACGATTATTCCATATTGCCGAAGATATGTTGCTCAGGACACATGGGTATGGACTATATCTGATGCCGAAAACTGGCATTCCACTCTCTAGATTTAGAATGGATCACTCTGTAGCTACAGATTTCAAAATTTGAGAGCAATTGGGTGTGTGGGTCCATCTCAAAATGTCCGCCAAAGTCGAAGAATCCTGGACTCTTCAACTGATTTTCTGGAGAATCATTCCATTCTTCGCAAAATAGAGAGAGGCGGGTTTGAAGAATCATTCCTTTCCTCATCTCGCTTGGAGGTACGGTCGGCCAAGAATCAAAATGCCAACGCTAATACTGCTGCATGTTTGATAAATGAATGTCTTCTTCCAGGATTAGCATGGCTAGCAACGCCAGTGGTCTTGGAAATAATCATCCGCTAGCCAAAAAGGTAGTGTATCCCAACGTATTCACTCCCGAAGACATAATTCCAGACCAGCATTATGAGCCTTCCAAACGAGATTCTGACGAAAATAATATTGAAGTTGAGCATAGAAGATCGCTGGAAACTCGGCCCCTTGAATGAACGATTGAAAAGAGTTGAGGAGATAGCTGGGCATCGTCATTTTGATAGAGTTCACTACTGCAAAGTAAGTTAACAGAACATCTTTTTAAACATTCTTACACATTTTTGCTTAATATACAAGCATTTAAAAACAATTTCAGGGCAGTATTCTCAAGTTTGAGGCTGTCTCCTCTCCATTCGCATACACATTTCATAATGACACGCTTGAAGTGATAATCAAATTCTTCCGGCATGCAACCACTGATGAACTCAAGATTGAGGTAGAGTCAGAACTGAAACCATTGCACTGCAATTCATAGATTTGAACAATTTGAACACACGAGAAGGAACATTCCTCTTGCAGGGACAGTTGTCCTATGATGCTCATCTGATACAAATGTTCCAAACTATCAAATGCAAAAAATTAATAATTTCTCTTCACCATGATAACTCCGGAAAGTGAGTGATTTCAGTTGCGTGTTCGTATGTTGAGGATCATAGCTACTTAACTCTATTTTCTAACCTTTACCTTGCAGATTTATCAGCGCAATTTTGAAAGGTCGCCAGGATGTGGAAGTGGACATTTGTTGGAAGAAACTCTACGAATGGAGACTAACTGATCAAAAAGAAGTGCTCAAAACTCTTCCGCCTATGCGCTCATGCCATATCAGCGCCCCCGTAAGTCATAAACTATCCCATGTTCGAATTTAGGCAAATTTCCAGAGCCACATTTGGCTAATCACCAACGATATATTTCTGCATCTTGTCAAAAACACTTCTTTGAAACTTAGTTTGGAATGCGAGGCAACGGGTATTACCGCCGCCGCGTTAGCGTCAGCGTTTGAGGTACAATTCTAAGGAAAATTTCCATTTGAAATGGGATCATTTGCAGACGATTTGCACGACTAAGCATGCGAAAAAAATCGGCTGTTACGTTGACAAGTATGAAAAAGAGAAGTTCTGTGTAGACTTCACCACACAATTTCATCATCATGCAAGCAAGTATTTCGAGCATCTAGGCTCAGATGCAATAATCGTTTTCCCTGATTGCGAAAGCTCCCGATTCGAACGTGTGATAATGGTTTCTGGTCCCGCGAGAATGAAATATTAAAATTATTCCTATAACAGTTGTAATCTCGAGACGATTTTTTTTGTTTGCAGCTTTGATATGCCCCTTGAACGATATGCAAATTTTTCGTGGTTGATAAATAATGTTTGAGTGTATTGATTGCACAAAGTATTAATTTGGCATACGCAGTTTCATTTCAAACGCGCTCGTGTCAACCACCTCATAATTTATTCAAACGGGAAAGCGTAGTGTCAAGCGTGAGTAGCGCCATGCAATCATTATGAAAGTTGTTAGTTGCAATCATTATTAGTGTTGTTCTGCACTAAATAATTTGCGTGAAATTATGCCAGATCGGCTGATAACAAGAATCAATAATTTTTCTTGAATCAATTATTCTCAAATCACAGTGTAGCATATTCAACCAGCCGCTTAGATACACATTTGAATGACAAAGGCGTTAAAATCGAGACGCCTCCAAGAACGCGCAAGCGTGCCTTATAATGTAGTTGATCCCATAACACGTCCATTTCCTAACCTATCCACATAATTTGAATCGAAATTGTGATCGTTATTCAGTTCAAATTGTGTCCGAATAATGTCGACTGCAGTGACAGCCAATCAAGCAAATGATGATGGCATCAACGAAAAGGTAAATTTTTTCTCTATTCCGAAATGAATCGTCCTATCCATTTCAGACCGACTTGCTCAGCCTTCCAAACGAGATTCTCACTAAAATAATATTGTTCACGACCGAGAAAGATCGTAAAAACCTCAGTATACTAACAAGGCGCATAAAAATTTTTGGAAAGACGAGCTGGATATCGGAACTTTACAAGCCTGCATTTCAACTTCGTGAGTTACGATTGGAAAACGATCATAACCAACACTTTTATCAGACAAACTGTTCCCAAATCGAAACGATTGTCAATGATGTTCTCCTTCACTTCGACCCTGAAACTCCAAGTGAGGAGATTGCGGACTTCTTCAGACATTCGACAACTGATGAACTGAAGATCGAGGTGGCTTTCACAATATTTCTAAAGCCAGGTTTCCTCAAGCACACATTACAGGGGAAAATTGACGAAATGTTTCTCATCACATTATCGACAATTGAATTCAAGAAAATCGATGCTAAATGCAGCGATGAATACTCAGCTGGGTAAGTATTACAGGAATCTGCACAATAGAATGTAAAATCTCAAATATGAGTTGTTTTTCTTCAGAATAATAGTTCTCCTTATTCGCGGTAGAAGCGGTGTCACAAACGTGAAAATCAATTGGGAAATCCCTGACATGTCGACTTCAAATGCAAAGCAAATGCTACTAAGTCTTCCTCCAATGACCGAGTTCGACTTTGTTGCAGCGGTGAGTCCAACGGTTAAACCACTTCTATCGTTGCATTGGTCTAATTTGTTTGCTCATCAGACCCTGCCGCCGATTGTTGATGACGAAATGTTTCTCCATCTTCTCAATAATGTCAAAAAATTCGCGAGCATTAAATGCAAAACTACCGAGGTAACCGCAAACGGATTGGCTAAAGCAGTCGAGGTACATACATGGATTTATCAAAGTGACAAGTATATTTCAGCATATTCTCAGTATTAAGCATGCGCAATTTTTCGGAGTGTATGCGAAATCAGTCGAAATACAAAACTTGTTCAATGATCTAGCGCGTGACGGAAGATTCGAGCGTTTGCCAAATGAATGTTTCGAAGAACCCTCGCCGCTTATTCTAGAGGTCCTCGCTCACAAGTACTCTGGAGCAGAGATTACTTACGAGAATTTCCCTGAATCAAATTTTAATTGTATATGTTTCGAGTCCCATGCTTTCACTAGTGGTACTTGGAATTGACTATTAACTTTTGTCCCACAACGTGCTGTTGCATCCGTTGCACCGCGTCCTCTTTTCGAATTCTCTATGGTAAATCAGTCATTCTCCATCTAGTATTTTTTCAAGTGTCTGTGCAAAAAAATCTCTTTATGATATCATTACATTCCTCTAGTAAATAAAGAACACTTCAGCATTGCATAAGTTTAAAATGAAAACAGTCAAGAAAATGCATTCCGGCAGGCGCTTGATAGCCATTGGGACTCAATGAAGGACGCGACCATCCCGCACAAATTTACTTCATTATTGCATTCGGCGTCTTTTCTCCCTTTCTATTCAATCTATCTCGATTTGTATTGCTATTACGACTGTATTCAGCATGTCGACATCACTGGCTGATCTGAACAGCGATAAGAGAAAGGTAGCCTTTGCCGCCTGTTTTATGCATTTCTAAGAAATATTACAGGCAGATATCACCTCTTTGCCGAACGAGATTCTTACTAAAGTGATTCGGATGTTGAGTGGGAAAGATCGCCAACAATTCGGTGCAGTGACAAAACGTTTTCGAAAACTGGAAAGAAGGGCAGGATATCAACACTTTACAAGCCTGCATTACAACTTCGTGAGTTTAACTGGAAAAGCGAGCATTATTCCTATTTTTCAGTCCAACCATCTAAAATTTGAAGCGATTGTCAACGATGTTCCCCTTCACTTCGACCCTCAAACTCCACATCAAGAGATAGAAGACTTCTTCAGACATTCGACAACTGATGAACTGAAGATCGAGGTAGCTTTCACAATATTTCTAAAGCCAGGATTCCTCAAGCACATATTACAGGGGAAAATTGACGAAATGCTTCTAATCACATTATCGACAATTGAATTCAAGAAAATCGAGGCCATATGCACCGATGAATATTCTGCTGGGTAATTACAGTGGCAATCTCTTAAAAAAGGAACGCAAAATTAACAATTATTATTCATAATCAATTTAGAGTAATAGTCCTCCTTATTCGCGGTAGAAGCGGTGTCACAAACGTGAAACTCAATTGGGAAATTCCTGACATGGACACTACACATGCAAAACAGATGCTGCTAAGCTTGCCTCCATTGACCGCGTTCAACTTTGTCGCAGAGGTCAGTCTGATGGTAACTACGATATTTTTTTCTTTTCAGTTCGCTCACCCGTTCATTGATGACGAAATTCTCCCGCATCTGCTCAATAGTGGCCATCGCTTCGCAAGCATCGACTGCAACAAAACCAGGATAACCGCTAAGGGATTGGCAAAAGCAGCTGAGGTATCAAAAAAATTATCGAAAAAAGTAAAAAGAATCAAAAATCATTTCAGCATATGAGACCCTATCTGAGAAGACCAACCTTCAGCCGTACAAGCAAAATCACAAAAATCTGAAAAAATTACCATAGTTGTACCCTATGACGTAGAGCTCAAAAATTTACATAAGGATACCGTATCTCTTCTACCTAATTTACGGCCGCAATCCCGGCTCTGCTCGGGGGTGCATACAAACTTTCTAATGGAGCATCAAAACTTCCAATAAAGTTATCAAACTTCGCTATTACGCTAATACAAACATTTTCATACACATTTTTGAAAATCACCTTTTCGCCTTAATTTTTTAGACACAAGTTGGACTAAATTTGAAACCGTCCTAAATTCCTAATGCTCGCTCCGCACTGCTCACTATGCGCAATCGATACTTCATGGAGGGTCACTATTATGTGATTTTTTTCAGAATTTTTCTCGTGTTGAGTAGCCGTCGTTTTTGTCGTCGAACATAGTGGAGTGAGGGTCGATTTCGTGTTTTCTGGCATTTACCACTTAGTCTCTTTGATATTTCTGGAAAAAACCAGTAACATAGTATGACTAGACCATATAAGGAATATTCGTAGCCATATGAGTCGATTCCATGACTTTTTTGGACCATGACCCCGGGTTCATGGTTCCAAAGTGGTCCACTACCATGAACCCGGGGTCATGGTTCGAAATGGAAGTGGAATGCCATGATGAAGGAACTTCATGTACTATGCACCGAAGGGTAGTACAGTGCCCCAGTAATACACAGTACCCCGAGACATCGGAATCAGAGGATCAGCAAGTGAATTTTTAAAGAATGTAAATGAAATAGTTAATTCACGATTCCAGGACCGGTAGATTACGATGTCTCGGGGTACTGTGTATTGCTGATGCATAGTACAGTGCACCAGTAATATACGGTACCTAGAGATACTGTAATCCGGTGATCGCAAAGTGATTTTTTTCGAAACGATTGCATTAAAGTCAGTTCACAATTGCACGACAGCCAGATTACGGTATCTATGGGTCATGTGTCATAGTGGGGCACTGTACTATACATCAGTGTATAGTGCATGAAGTTCCTCCATCATGACATTCCACTTCCATTTCGAACCATGACCCCGGGTTCATGGTAGTGGACCACTTTGGAACATGAACCCGGGGTCATGGTCCAAAAAAGTCATGACGGCGGAATCGACTCATATGGCTATGAATATTCCTTATATGGTCTAGTGATACTATGTTACTGGTTTGTTCCAGAAATATCAAAGAGACTAAGTGGTAAATGCCAGAAAGCACGAAATCGACCCTCACTCCACCAAGTTCGACGGCAAAAATGACGGCTACTCAACACGAGAAAAATTCTGAAAAAAATCACATAATAGTGACCCTCCATTAAGTATCGATTGCGCATAGTGAGCAGTGCGGAGCGAGTATAAGGAATTTAGGACGGTTACAATTTTAGTACAACTTGTGCCTAAAAATGTAGGCGAAAAAAGTGATTTTCAAAAATGTGTATGAAAATGTTTGTATCAGCGTAATAGCGAAGTTTTATCACTTTATTTTAAGTTTTGATGCTCCATTAGAAAGTTTATATGCACCCCCGAGCGGAGCCGGGATTGCGACCGTAAATTAGGTAGAAGAGATACGGTATCCTAGTGTCAATTTTTGAGCTCTACGTCATAGGGTACCACTATGGTATTTTTTTCAGATTTTTCAGATTTTGCTTGTACGGGTCATGGGTGATAATGCTCGGTCCTCTCAGATAGTGTCTCATATTCTCAGTATCAAGCATGCGCAATTTTTCGGTGCAAATGTGAAGCGTGAAGAAATAGAAAAGTTGTTCAATGATCTAGAGCTTGACGGAAGATTCGGGAGAAGAGAAATTGAGTTGATCGATGGACCCCCTCCGTTCATGCAAGAGACCCTTGCACACAGATATTCAGGAGCAATGATCGATTTCGACAACTGCCCCGAGTCTAATTATAATTACATTTCTTTCTTGTCCCATGATTTCACTAGTGGTAAGTGGTAAGTCCCATAACACGCCGTTGCATTGTTTTGCTTTTTGATGCTTCATGACCGGTTCTTACCAATGATAAATAATTCATAATCAGTCATCCAGTCAATTTTTCAAGTTACAGGGTAAACAACACTTGATCAGAATATTTGAATCCTCCGGTGAATGAAAAAAACAATCTTTAGAAATGTTCTTTGAATGAATACAATTCTTGTTGACAGTCGCTTGATAACCATTCATACGTAGATGAGCTTTTAAATCACAACGCGACAGATCCCGCCAATATTTACTTCATTTTTATATTTGGAGTGTCGTTATCTTCAATCTGAGTTGCATATTGTGTCTTTTCTTCAAATAAGACTGGGATCATCATGTCAACTGTACAGCTTATTGAAGATCATGAGGAAAAGGTAGCGCTTATAATCCTTCCAATCTCTTTTCAATCTCTATCTCAGTCCGATTTAATCTCATTGCCTAACGAGATTCTGGCTAAAGTGATACTCAGGCTGGACGAGAAAGGCCGCCAGAACATCGGTGCCGTTAATAAGAGACTTAGAAGAGTGGAACAGAAAGCGGGACATCACCGATTCTGCGCAGCCTATTTTATACACGTGAGTGATCTCGATTCCGGGATATCGAGGAAAAACACTGTGAATGGTGAATTGGTTTTGCAAGAGGAAATGGATTGATTAGCGTATTGGCGTTTTTTTAAAGACAATTTTTGGTTAATTAAACTTTGCATCAGATCCATCAGCCCATTTTCGAGGCCGGTATTGATGATGTTCATTATCGATTTGACAAAACCACTCCACACGATAGGATTCTCGACTTCTTCAAGCATTCCACGACTCTTGTCCTAGAAATAGAGGTACATACCAAGATCACGGCACGCTTTGCCTGGCGCACTGCTTTCACAAACAACTGTCAGGGTCGAATGCATCTTGATGAAAAAATACGAACTGCTTTTTCAACTATAAAGTTCAAGAATCTCACCGCGAAATTTTTCGATGATTATTCGGGCAGGCGAGTACTCTTGACAATTTCGGATTTCAGTCAAACACAACTAAATAATTCAGAGTCATCAGTGACATTGTTCGCGGTCGAACGGACATTGCACGTGTGGATATCCGTTGGAGAAATCTAGGAGTGGATACTCCGATAGCAAAGCGAATGCTGTCGAGTTTGCCTGCTATGAACACTCTAGAATTGAATGCACCTGTAAGTTTTTGCTGTGAATTCAGGCGAATTCATATAGAATAATGCCATTCCTGCATTTTCCCGGAAAAATGCAAATATTCCCATAACGTCCTCCGTACCCGACCACCAACCCTGCGGGAAAACATTTTATTTAGGGAATCACTGAAACTCATTTCATTCTCACCCTATTGTCCGGGAAAGTGCAGGAGCGCCAAAATTATCTATGGTTTTAGAGCACGTTGCCTTTAATTGACGACGATATCCTCTTACACTTTGCGAAAAACATCAAGGAAATTGCGTGTCTCATAAGTGAGAATACTGAGATTACTTCGAATGGATTGGAAACGTCGTTCAAGGTATATTGAGGGAAATTGAGCACTGCTATTGAAAAATGTTCAGCATTTCATCGTGATTCAAACGCAACAGGAGCTCCGATGCACTGCGAAAAGCAGTGAAGTTGAAAAACTTCTCAGCAAACTTAAAATTGATAGTGCGTTTCAAGTAATAGATAATCGTGCGGCGCGCCATCGAGAATCGCAAGCCACAATAATCGCTTACGATACGGACGACGCAGCTCTGAAAAAGATCTTCTTCTGGTCTGGGCCGACTACGAGGTTCTACATGAGCAGAGTGCCGAAATGAGCCGTTTCCCGATTATTATCATCCACTGAACGTTCGTTATACTGCACTCCGATAAACCGAGTACGAGATTTTTTCAAATGTTAAATATATAGTTAAAAGGACGCGCAAAGTTCCCCTCACAAAAGCATGCCCCAGCCGCGCACAATTTCATGAGCTACCCGCTTGATTTTCAAAGTGATTTTCAGTAGTCAACTTGCCTTATAAAAACGCAGCAAAAAACCATGCGTTTCTTGCGTCGCTTTTCAAATCGATTTCCTCATAAATTTTGCCATTTTGCATAACGGTGAAATATCACATCTTCCGCTCTTCTACCTGTGCCGTAATGAAGGAAGCTTGTAAGGTAAAGAAAAATCTCTCAATTAGTGAAATTGTTATTCACGATGTTCAGACCAGCATCCTCAGTCTGCCAAATGAGCTGCTCACAAAAGTGATTCTACTTCTGAGCATGAAAGAGCGTCTGCTACTTGGCGCGGTGAATCAACGTCTGCGACAACTGGAAAGAAGTACTGGGCATCGTACTTTCAAGAAAGTGTGTTACTACGAAACGGTGAGCTACCTCATTCTTTTTCAAACGACTTTTGAGAAACGTATATTTCTTTTTCAGGCCAGAAATCGCAAGATCAAAGTGACCGGTGAAGGTTTTAGACGTTGCTTCAACAAAGAAGCAACGCTAGAAGAGATTGAGAGTTACTTCAGACACTCGACGACAATCACTTTGAAAATCGAGGTTTATCCTTTGCAAAAATTTGATATGACACATTATACATTTCTCAGGGCTATAAAAAGATTATCGACAGATCTATACGGACGGCTTTTCAAACGTTGCATTTCAAAAAGCTGGAAGCGCTCTTCAGCAACAATGATTCGGGCGAGTACGTAAAACTGCCGCTAGTTCATCAATAGTTCACGTTTTAGCCTTTTTAAATTTCAGAATTATATCCGACCTTGTTCGTGGGAAGACAAATCTCAGCAAATTGGATGTATTCTGGGCAATGCTCAATGGAAGGAGACGCGAGGCCGCCAAACAGCTCCTTCTAACACTCCCGCCAGCGAATATCTGCAACATAACCTCAATAGTATTTTGTACCTTATTGATTAGAATAATTGTAGATCATTATTATCCAAAAAAAATGATGGTCATCAACAAAATATAGTGAAAAGGAGCGTCATAAGTGGCGCCTTCAGTATTATCCTATGACGATCTTCGCAAACATTCAATAATTCCAGACCCGTCCCTCATTCATCGATGACGCTATTATCCTGCATCTCGCTAGCAACTCCCTAGACTGCAAAATTATGTGCGAAAACCCATCGATCAGTGCGAGAGGTTTGATGCAAACTTTCGAGGTGCTTGTGCATTGACAACTTTTCAAACTCGATTCGAATTTCAGCTATTTGTTAACGTTCAGCACAAGAAAACCCTTACGTTTTCTCTCAAAGGCGGAGAAGAAATAAAACAATTGGTTGAGGACCTCAAAAGGAATGGTCGCTTCGATCCGCCTGGAATGGGTCGAGATGGTATGTTTGAAGCTTCTTGGTGCTCAAATTTGTTACATATTTTCTAGGAAACACCAGGGCTGTAGTACTGAGGCATCGCGAATCGAAAGCTTTCATTTATTTCTCCAGTGACTTTTCGATGGTAGTCATGAACTCAGGATATGATTAGCTGCCGATTTTTGGTACACTACAATTAACTGCTTCGAATATTAAAATAATGCTTTGAAAAATGAAATACAAATTCACATAGTTACTGATCCTTACTTTTCTTGAGCTTGTTCTTGTAAAATAAAATGATGATTTAAAAAGTTCAGAAAAAAACACGCAATCCCTAATGTAAATTCGAATAGTTTATTCTGTCGCAAACTCGAAATAAGTGTGAAATGTACATTGGCATGAATCTATTCTATCAATGGTTCAAAAAGAACGCCGGCAAGCTGAGAAGCGGCAATAGTTAGTTCAGCACAGCAGGGCGCCCTGCGTTTGTCCATCATACACAAACAAGAACACATACTCGAATCGTTCATCAATTAGCAACCCGCAATGAAATCACAATGTACAAAAGTTCGATCCATGTTACTTGCTCAAGTAGTACACCACAAGCGACAGTACTGGGAGTAGAGTGAGTAGTCGTCCACTGGATCCTGTGCATCCATCCGTCGTACAGTGAGTGGAGAAACATGAGATTCATTTCAATAGTTTATCAAATGAAAACCCGCAACAGAATACCAATGTACATTAAAACACCATCTGACGACACTCTACCTAGCGAACATGTAGATCAGAACAGTAATCAATGACATCAGCGTCATTTTCACTCCACTCGATCCGGTGCATCCATCAGTGGTGCAGAAGCAGGACGTTGCCGGCACCCCGGTGCAGTCCTCCGCCTCCTGGGCCTGGAATTGTTTTTGTTGTTGTTGTTGTTGATATTGTTTTGACTTTTGACTTTGACTGAGAATAACAACAAAACTAACATTGATCTTCGTGCAGTCGGCCTCGGACATGCACGCGCGCCCTGCGACCTTACCGTTGTTGGCCTGCAAATAGAGCAGAATATGTATGTGAAGTCTATTCATAATTCACCATGATCAGAATGCCGATCACAATAGTCGAAGTAAGACAGATAATGCATACCTTGATCAGATTCACGTAGATCGATCCGTCCTGCGCGACGTCGAGTGTGTTGAAGAAGGAGATGTCCATGGCTTTCTGGAATGATTCTGATCTCGATTCCACTCTTAACTCTCTGATTTTCGACGCACAAAAACGTTGATAATATTGCACAAGCAACAGAGACCTTCCTTCAGCCAAAACTGTTTCTTTGCGGTTAGGGTATTTGAGCACTCACGAATGTAACGCATCTCGTCAGCTTCAGCTTGTCATTGCATTCCAGTACTCCCAGGTTGTAGTTGGAGGAGTACGCTCGGACGAGCATGCCGTTCTGGAAGAATATTTTTAAGTTTATTTTGTCTGCTCTTGAGTTACTTTTGCGTTCTGCATTCCTTCAAATACAACCCGGGAGTAAGCACCAATACTCCGAGGCTGTAGTTGGAGGAATAGCAGCCTATTCTGAAGCGGCGGAATATTGAACGATAGAATATTTTCGTTATTTCATTGAGCTTCATTGCAAATGTGTTTCAGAGTGTTGAGTTTTCTAGCATCGTTCTTGCAAGTTCTAAAGATGAGAGTAAATATAAACAGTTACTCACACTGTAGATCGCATTCGTGACTGTGCTGTTGAACAGACAGTTCAGGGAGCTGGCAAAGGGAAGAACGGTCGCGAGAAGAAGGAGAACGACGGAGTTGAGCATGTTGCTATCGAGTTGAACTTGAAGGGATAATGGAGAAAGTGATGTGAGGGAAGCACTGATGCTCTGGTCATCATCTGTCCCTCCTTTTATAGGTGTCAAAACGCGGGTCGGTCGAGGCTAATGAACGCGTAGCTCACCCGTGCAAAGACCAAACGGCTATCTGGGTCTATCTGTAGATAGAAGTTGATGGGCGGCGTCTCTCCATTTGGCGTTATCTCTCGCCTCAAAGAGAGACGAGTTGCTATGAATAGCCCCCTGCACTCGCTCGAACCCATAAATTCACGCCTATTTTGGCCCGCTGTGTCTCGCTGATTTCGGGGTGTTTGAGCTCTGATAAGAGCGCATATCGGATGGTGGTGATCATATTGAGGTATTTCCAAGTTACGATAGCTGGAAGAGTGCAAGACCACATAACTTTTTGTCTCATCTAACTGTAATTCTGACTTACATTTTGTAATGATTTCGGGGTGTTTGAGCTCTGATAAGGACCAGCAGATTGGATCATGCACGGTATAGCAAGTGCTAGTTAGACAAACCGAGGCAATTTTTCCAGAGAGGTAAGATGTTTTCTCTGATTTTGAGTTGTTGTCTTGTGTTGAAGTGCTTTTGTTATTGGCGTTCACGATGGTTTCATTACTGTCCACTCCAATAACTCTTCGACATTCACTTCTATTTTTTCCCATTTCATTAGAGTTTCCGAGTTACTGGAACTTTGCCACGATTTCTTGCAATAGACACTCGTCATGTACAAATAACTGCATTCCCTTGTCGGAGTTGTCATTGTGATCTTGCTTGACGCGTTGTTTGAGCTTTGATAAAAACGATCGGCGCGTTTTATGGAGATCAATGTTTGAGTATGTCACAAAGTTCTACAGTGCAATAGTGCTTTATCGAAAAGTTTCTCAAACTCAGCTTCACAATAAATAATCGAAAATCGGTATACTCGTCGTTTGGTCTATGATGGATTACAAGTTATGAAAGTCAGACGGAAACAAAGTAGATCAGAGCTGTCAGTATCGGAAGAACGATCGATAATCCAGCCACTCCACTCCCAGTGCACACATCAGTAGTGCAGTAGCAGGAGTAAGCCCCACCTCCGGTACCCTCGCAAATGTCAGCTTTCTGAGCCTGAAAAGCAGGTTCACGATAGCTTGTTGGGCGCTTCTACACTTTGCCGGACAAATCTAATTATTTCAATAACCGTCTCCATCCCAGAGCACCAACCCTGCGGGAATTTATTTCATTTAGAGAACCATTGAAATTCATTTCATTTTCACTCAGGTAAAGGAAAGAGCAGACGCGCCGCTTTTTTGAATGCACACATTGTTAAAGCTAACCTTGATCGTGTCACAGTCCCTCTGCGACATGCATGTACGGCCGTACACAGCGCCGTTGTGATCCCTGAAGCAAGCATTTTGTTAGATTATTGAAAAGCCTATCGAAAAGCGAAAAACAAAAAAGAGAGATATCATTACTTACTTGATATAATTAGTGTACTCCTTATCCTTGGTCGCCACATCCAGCTTCATGTAGTCTGATACTTGCATTGAGGCCTGCATTTATGTTTTTCTAATTGGAAACTAGCCTTTTTTTAAAGAGAGCTCGTTCTTGTGAGAACCGAGGCAGGTTTGATTTGATTGAGAATAAGTATGAATAAGACAGTAAAAGGAAGAACTGATTCGATAATGAATGAGAAATCAACTCACAAAGTTGACACATCGATCTAGGGCGGAATCGCATGTATACACAGCCATCGTGATGTTGCTCAGAAAGGCTCCTTGCGGTTCACCGTTCTGCAATTGTTCGCTCTCGTTTCCAACATTATTCTCACTGAATGAACGTTCTAATTTAATGTCATGTTTTGACCGTGAAAATGCAATTTAGTTGTGCAGACCAAACGACTTGAATGTAAATAATACGCATCCAAATGAATCATTGCAAAGAAGTAAAGAAGTCATTGCAAAGAAGTTCACATCGTGACCAATTACTTTAAAAATATATACCCTCTCCCCCGAACCATATCTTTGTCGCTAGGTCGACATCGTAATATCACGTTGTTGTATCTTTTTCTATAGACTATTTCGTCCTCTAGTGTAATTCAACTCGCAACGCGATAAATATATTATTAAGTAGGGAAGACAAGAAGATTGGACAGCAGGGACTCACATCATAGTATGAGATCTCAGTCACTCCGAGGTTGTGCATGCACTTGAGAGAAAGCACTGTAGGCAGGACGATGAGTGATGAATGCAGATGAAGCATAGTAAATTCTAGAATTACGGCATTCAATTGTCAGAACTTGAACATCGTGAAAATATGCGGAAGAAAACTGAGAAACGAAACCGAAATGTCATCCTGAATCCAACTTATCAGTGCTCGAAAAAATCATTCACTCTGACTCAGCAGCCATAAAAGGCGAAGTATAGCACGCTTAGCGCGCATGCGTTTGGACAAAGTTTGATTTCCGATTTCTCTTGTCGAGCAAAGAGACGAAATACCATTCTATACGAAGAGACTTCCTTTCTGTATTGGCGAGCACTCAACAACTCCTATCCCAGTGCTATCACTGAGTCACAGAACACGTGAAAGAAGAGAGTGTGCCTGATATGTGTAGAATGATGCATGTAAACTACGAGAACGGAACATGTATTATCACATACATTTATCGAAAATTGACATGGACTTGTGGCAGTGAAACACGTTTGAAGCTGTAAAGGTATAATGCTAAACATCATGCTGATTGAAAAGGGTTTCTCAGCGCATGGTGAATCGGCACACATCTTGAATCCTAGTGCTTATCGTTAGGCTAGAGATCGCTTGGCAAGAGATGCTCTCTTCACTTTACACACTCTCTCCGCGGTCAGAGATGCGAGAGAGTGTGTAAAATGAGGAGAGACGTTTATTGCCAATCATAGACTGAGTCAGAGAAGTGAGAGTGTACTCATTCTTCTGCACTTCCGAAAATTATCCGTAAAGCCATCGCTAAGATCTAAGAGATCTAAGAGAGAATCAGGCAATGGACTTGCAGGGTGGCAACTTAGGAAAAGGTAGGAATCATCGTACTCAAAGTGTCGTTGCTGCGCATTACTCGCATTCGTTGTGAAACGAACCGACTGCGGACGGAACAGAGACTGTACAAGTGACAGCTTCTAACACAAATCGAAAAAAAGCGTCCATGAGTAGGACAAGCCAAAAATTGGCGTCCGCATTACGTATTTGGAAATTATGAGGCATAGTTCTGAAAAAAGCATCACATAATTAACTGATAAGGTTTTCGTTTCCAGATTGAGAGTGACGTCTATCTTATGCATTCATCAAATCCGTTTCCCTACGTTGGATTGGCGAATGAAGAAGGGAATTCAATGCTGGATGAATATCAAACTCGCCTTTCACAAGTAACTTTCAAAACAAATTCTAGAACTTTGAAACGATTCGGTTTCGAGCGTTCTGGCTTCTTAAACTTAACATTATTGGTTTTAAAATGACCATGTCTAATTTTTTTTATTTTCCGTATTTTGGTTTTACATGGCCACTACAAAAAAATACATGTTCAGATGTTATTTCTCGGATCTTGTTTTGTAAATGCACTTTACTATCCGTTCATAACTGTATATCCATGCATCGATGTAAGTTTATCAATTAAAGGAGGGCTATTAGCAAAGAAATGGGCGAAAACATGCATTTATTGGCTGCAAAAAACCTGGGTCGAAGGAGGCATCGAACCACCGGTCTTCAGAGTGGTTGACCGGAGCTCTAACCACTGCGCTACACTGGGGTGTTGGAGCTGCTCCTCTTATTTCACATTATGATCGAGATGCTTTCACATTCAAATTCCCGCCACTCCCCTGTCCTTTCAAGCGTCCATGGCACATTGCCAACTCGCTATAAAATCGTTCAGGCAAAAGATACAACCATGCGGTTTTCGGATTTCTGATATGGTTCATGATAGCTGCAGTTCTGCGTTGGCAGATTAGTCATCTAATATTTGCTATTAGCCCTCCTTTAACCTTATTTTCAAAATATTCCACAATTTCAGCTGATCGCAGTTCACGTAGGAGCAATTCCAATTAGTACGACCGTTAAGGTACTTTCTGGAACACAGAAAATAAAATCTAAAGCTGATCGATTCAGTGGATCACAAGAGAGATGATATGCCACCATATTTTCTGCACATTTCTATCCTTGATTGGAGGGAATATCCCCTTTTTCATCGCGAATCTTCTACTGGACCTATACAATATGTGGTGGAGGTGAGAATGATAATTCATATTTTTTTATGATGAGAAGTTGAATAAATAGTAGGCTAAAAATCATTAAACGTTTTAGTATAAGTCACTGTTTTCAGGATTGTTGTGAAATTTGATAAGCATGAAAAGACGGACAACTGGCTTTGTTTTCGAGTAGCAATCTATATGTTTTATTCTGTTATTTCCGCAGTGTATGCAGCCTTTCAAATACTCCCTGAATTGAATGAATTCAAGTAGAGAAGTTCTTGAATATCAGTCATTTGATGAAGCTTTCTATACAAAAACTTGTATACATCAGACATATTATCCAACAATAAAAAGTTTATTTCAAACTGTGTGACGTGATTTATTGGATGATTGAGTGACTACTGTCGAATATCAGGCGTCGGAATGTAGTAAGTCTAGTTTTTGAACTCCGTTTTGGCCCTGAAAAATCAACTATATAAATATTCTTTCCCCTCCCATCCGAATAAAATACACAAGAATCTCAGCAAAACTCACGCGTAGATCCCCAGCCTAGCTGCCGCTTCGTAATCCATCTTGCTTTCGTTCAAGCTCGCCTTTCCCTCAATCTTGCTCTGTTTCAAGCGGCGATTTTGCAGCCAGACACGGATCTGAAACGGGGTTTGTATTCCTTTTTAGAAGTCCTCTATTTCCATCCATTCATCCATCCATTCGGTATACCAAAGGATCCATCACACATACACAAAGTCAGGCAATAATTTCAAGCGACGACTCTGCGGCCAGAGTTTGTTTCTCATTGAAACTACGGTTTCGTAAGTTCCCATCAGTTGTTCTGGTGAGAACCTTGTAAAAAGATACCTGTTCATCCGTAATTCCAATCTCTTTGCTGAGCTCTTTCCTTTCCTGTTTGCGCAGAGATTTGGTGAAGACGTAGAGAGCGCTGGAAAATAGTACTGCCCAACTTCGACGCCTAACAAACGAATCGGTGTGTTCCAACCACTTGGAGTTGGAGAAATAGATAATTCGATCAATTAATCGTTGTTCGCCAAATAAATCAGAAGTACTCACTCCAATGCCCGAGTCTGCGCCTTTGTGAAGAAGTGGCGCTTCTGCTTCTGCTGATCTGCAAATTCATTCTTGACCATCTCTCATTTCTACTACGTTTACTCTAATAGCTAAGTTTCCAGTTATCTACGGTCTAACGGTTGAAAAAGCTCTGGGAAGCAAACTGACTCCATTTCCCCGCAGATTTGACCTCCTCTTCCACATCCTCATCGGTCGGTGAGCAAGGCAGTAGTGGAGCATAAGGTGACGGAACATGTCCACTGATGGGAAGCATTGAATTTGATAGCGTCGTATGGTTAGTTGTGCAGGTCGTCCGAGGAATTCCCCGAGTCGAACCAGTGGGCACTTTCGTTTCTTCATCGGTCAGCGAGCAAGACATTTGAGGAGCATGCGGAGTCAGAAAAGATCCACCAATAGGAAGCATTGGATTTGGTAGAGTCGCCAACGGTATTCCGTAACTCGAGTTGCCAAGCACTTTCAATGTAGGAGCATGAGGAGTTAGCATTCTTTCGCCAATCAACGGCATTGGAGTGGACAGCATCGCAATGGTAGTCTTGTAGTTTGAGAGGTTTATTTCCGAGGTAGGATTCTCGACGATTTCCTCTTTCGGAAGTGGAGAAATGTGTTCTCTCTGTGGCTGCTCCTCTGGCAAACTGTTGTCAGCAGATGGAAGAGGAGACGGATCCGCAGGAACTGAAAAGATTTAAATTATGAAAAGATGCATTTACAACTTTTGTGAGGCCCCTTCTTGAGTATGGTTCAGTTGTCTGGTCTCCGCACACTGTGATCCTAGCAAATCAAATCGAAGATGTGCAGCGCAATTTCTCCCGTCGCTTATTTGCTCGTTGCCAAATCCCGTACTCCTTGTATCCTGATAGAATTGCCCTTCTCTCTCTACCCACTCTAGAACACAGGAGACTTATCACTGATCTTCTCTTTCTTCACAAGTCAATTCATGGTCACTACTCTTACGACCACTCTAATCTTTTTAAAATATCCCCCCTTTCTCGTAGCCTTCGCAGATCACACCCCTTACGCATCTCGCTTCCATACGCTCCACCAAAGTCTCACTCAAGTTTTGTGACTAGGACAATCGAACGATGGAACGGGCTATCTGCTGAATTTGTTACAAGCTCGCCCAATTCTTTCCGATCTCATAT